>JAECUM010041955.1:0-36913 GCA_016617855.1 Megalonaias nervosa
AAATTACACAATAGATGCGATGTTCATTATATTGCTCCTGTAATAGCTCATGCTATAGGTTTACATATAGAAGTGATTGATTTAGAACTGTTAATATACTTTAAAGTGTTCCTGATGATTGAGATTAGTTTACTGGTTGGAATTATCATGATGCCGCATAGATGGGCTAAATGAACTCATGAATTATACTTTGACAAAGATAAGCAGGAAAAACACTAACGTATGTATGATACGAACGGTCACAGTCAATTTTGTTTATTATGTGTCAACATCATAACAATATGTATATTCAGGAGATTGTAAAACACCTAAAATAGTCACATGATGGAAAAATGTTAGAGAACAAATCTGGTGGAAACATCAAGCAATTATAATACAGGTTGCAATTTAAAAACAAATTTTGGGATTCCATATGGCATATCTACTCGATACAATTATATTAATTCTGGATAACAAAAAGGAACCGAATCCCAACTAGTTTAATTGATTTTTATACTCGCTCAAGATTGTCACAGTCATCAATAAAATATCGAATTTATTTTCATGATGTATTGTTACGACTCTAGGTCTTAATCTATGTAACAAGGATGTGAAACCATCAAATTTAGTAAAAATCAACCAGTCATTTATTCCTCTAAGTTATAAAGTGAAAATTTAAGAGACCCTTAGTCCATTGTGAATTAAATCCCAGATAATCCTAAATGTCGTATCTTATTCCTGCGTTCTTTATCCACTAGTTATACCATGTATAGAGTATCTTGTGCTGAAAAATGATGCCAAGTCAACAACAACGACTCTCTGACTACCTGACGTCATGTCAACATGCATAACATCATATGGTATTACTGAAAGCGCGTTTGTGGAGAATAATAAACTATAGTATGGATATATCGACTTAATATGCACATTAGTCATTTAATAAAACCCCGTTTTAGGTAGATTTTAAACTTTTACTCAGCTATTAAAACATGCAGACACATTTAATTGCAAGTAAACTAGCGCCTATTCCAAACCCCTCCTACGGTCCCTCTCATGATAAGTATCACATTTAGATAGATAGATAGAATGTGTAGTCTTTTGGTTCTTAAGGCAAAGATGCTATGGGCGTTTAAGGTTTATGTGCCTGTTTGGGCCATCACACTACGTATTTGGCCCACATGATTTTAAAAGATCGCAGGAGATATTTTACATTAAAATAAAATCTAACTGATGTAAAGTATCCAGACTGCATTATTGCAATTACAAATAGATGTAATAAATGATTAAATGCCAGTAGAACATGGAATTTGCCTTTGTTCTTAGTTTCCAAACTTTGATAAAAAAAGTAATAAAGTACAAAGGATTCATATTCAGTTTTCCCTTAAACATGTAGTTGTAATGTTGATGTAGTTCACTCATAATATTAGTAAAAACTATGGCCGCATATTTGACCAATGTAGTATAGAGACATTGTGCATGTATTCTAGTGCAGATTTATACGGGTTGTTTCAAACAGCTTTGAACTATTTTGGATTGCCATTTTGGGTTTTGTTTTTTTTTAAAACGTTTAGCAACTAAGAAAAATATATTGCTCGTTGTAATGGCAATTGATAAAATATGGTTAATTATCAATACTTACAATAACACAATCTATGTACTCAGTTGGAATTAATTACAAGGTACAGTGTCTGTATTATTCCTTCGAAATTATATGGCCATGGTGCCATGACTATAATGGGCATATAAACCTTAATACCTAATGCAGCAACAGACGAACAATAGCTGCTATTTAACTGCGAAAGAAAAATGGGCTCAATCGCAAGCTCATTCGCTCTTTTTTTACATTGGCAATTCGTCTGACTCAAAATGTATTAGAGAACAGAGCAAAACTTTATATTAAAAAATCAGAATTAGGCCATACATATCTGTCACACGGGTTAAATACAATCAAACGTGTCTTTTATATGAACCATAATGTTATAATATAAATACCAGAGAGGAGAGACAAGCAATAGGAGTTGGAATTCACAGAGACAGAATTATCTGAATATTGCTACTACATGGAGTAATTAAAGATAATTGAATTCCACCTTTCAAATGCTCGATAAGATTTCTTTGTGAAACTGATATGAATAATTTAAATAAAAGTTTAGGGGATATATTTAATTTACCATATGAAAGAGTGTAAAATATGAAAACAGTCCATCGAGACGTTTATTCAGTTATTGATTAGTTTATTATTTTGCTAACAATTATGCTCACATTTTTAACTATTATTTATTTTTGTCATTAATGATCGATATTTAAATATATTCAGACGGATGTAATAATATTTTTATTACAATTTAGTTGAGCCTCCCTACTGAATGGAATTTGTTGCAGAAACTTTATTCTGACATTTGGCACATTTCCTTTTTTCACATGGAATTTCATCATCTTTACTTGTTCAAATAGGTATTACTAGTTTTATTATAATTTATTAGTGCATTACTATCATCCGTCATATTATTTAATTATACCTCATATCCTTCTACATTTTGAATAATTGTCTTTATTTGCATTATCCTTGTATGATAAAAAGGCCAAAAGCAAAATCTAAGTTCATCTTTTGACATATTTTCCTCATCAAAGTTTGATCATATACATATTTGTAGTGATGTGAAGTGGATGCCGGCCTTATTATATAGGTAATGTATAGAATGAAGTACATTTCATTTTCCATAGAAATTCATTTTATATTTTTTTGTACTGCATCCCAATATTCATGTCACCAGATTAAATCCGTAGGTATTTGTATAACTGTATAATGGTATAATTTTAACTGTAGATCTAAAGGCAAATAGAAATTCCTTAATCTCTTCGCAGTCTCGTTAGCACATAGAGCAATTAAAGCCTTGAATAAAATTGCAACATCATGAGACAAATTCATTTAAATTCTATCACTGTTATTTTAGCACAAAAATATTAAAAATCATCCATCAACAATAAAAGTTTTGAATTCGTGGCTCAGTATTGATGGAAATGTGTATTCCTAATCAATGTACTATAGATACTGGACAGTTATTATCTGTATTAATTTGACTTCCCGTACCCGTTTAATTAGGGCACATAAACCGGCACAAGCTATGCATCAAGCCTAATTCCAGAACCAAGAATTAAATTAAAAAGATTTTCATACAGATGAAGCATTAGATATTATAATTACATTTATATACTCATTTAAACTTCCCTAATGCTTTATAATCCTTAAGTTTCTCAATATATGAAGTAATTTCTTAACTAATAATATAGGCGCTGATGATTGCATCATCATCGCTGATATTATAATCTAAATTCACGATTTTCACTTGCCACTGGAGCCGTGTTAACGCTCTTAATAAAGTAATAAAACTCTTCAATATCCGTGTTCGAATTTTCATGTCACGCGTTCATGGTCATCCAAAAATAGTGTGGTTTCCTAGAGTTAAATTTTCTACGCTTTTTCTGGCAATACTATTGTGAATATTAATATATTTATTCAAAGTTATCTTTTCGTTTCATTTTTACTTCATTTGACTTTGCTGGGCATATGTTGAAAAGAAACTGTCAGTAGCAATATCCGTACACATAGGTTTCCAGACACAAATCACCCTAACTAACTTGGACCGAACCGGGACAAGACAATGAATTCCCAAACTGATCCAAGCTTTGTATAATATAAATTAACTCTTTCAAGGATGAAAAGTGAAAGCTGGCAATTTAGAAGTGGATAAAAAATCAATCAGAGCACAAATTCGTTTTCCATATACATCACTTATAACGTCTTTGAAAATTTACTAGATTGAATAATACACAACATACATACTTCTTAGTTGAAGTAAGCGCAGACTTCATAACCACTTGAAATTTGTTCTTTGCGTCATTTTTGGAGACAATTCAGGGCCGGATCAGGTCAAGTGTTGGGGAGGGGGGGTTTCCAAGATTTCAAAAGGGTTAATGATTAACGGGAGGCTATTCATTCGATGTGTCTATTTACTCAAAGTGTGCATAATACCCAATAAACATGCGCAAGAATAGAACGATGGTCAAATACAAGTTACAAGTTATATCAACTATGTGTGTGTTTGTGTGTTTGTGTGTGTGCGTTTTTGGGAGTTGTTAACGCAAGCGATCTGGACACTCTTGAACCCTTCTCCCGATCAGACCATGCAACGTTTTCCAAAAGCGGACACGGTAAAATAACCTAAATCAAGAGTTTCTCAAAGCTTAGACCTGGACAAATTTCGACTGCCGAAACAAAAAATCAAAATCACCGCATAGACGAAGTCTTTGTAAAAAAATTAAGCTCGAATATAAGACTCAGAATATAGAAAATAAGAGTGAGTTCAACGTTTACATGTCAGAGATATCAAGTGTTCTTAACTCTGAGACTGGTATGTGAGATGGTAATTGAAAATTTAAATAAAGCGCTTCTACATCTTCACTCTTTAATGAAAAAAAACCCAAACAAATATAACATGAAAGCAGAAATGCAAGAATTACTTTATAATTACAACGTTCATGCAATCAAAAATGAGGTTCCTATCTCAAGGACCCCCTACCCCTCCAAAAACTTCTATGTTAACATTTTTGTCAGCAGCCTTTTTTAGCTCAGAATAATGACTTTCATATCATAATTAAAATAAGGGGGTTTATCTCTACTATTACTATAAAAATAAACAAAACATAAACAGCAGCAATGATAATCGGTCATTTTTACCACAGGAATTTTACCATTCCACGGGGTCCCTTCATTCCAGGAAAGTTCATGAGGTCCTAATTTTTGGGGTCTTTTCGTTTCCGTTAATGACCCTAGTTTTTTGTAAAGTCCTTTCTTATGGCTCACAGGCACCCCATGACGCTTTTCTTTTGGCGACATTCTTTCTGAACGTCCTTGTGTGGGGTATGCCCTTCAATGAGGTCACAGGGTGAAAGAGCTGTCGACAATGTGTCAGAATGCCAGCTGTCGACAATGTGTCAGTCACAGGGATCGAACCCGAGGCCTCAGTATGATAATCCAACGTTATAACACTGTGCCACAGTCTGATTTTCATAAGTATATATTTAAAAATAATTATGAAGTTACCTAACGCTGTGCGAATCTAAAATAAATTTACACACGTTTAGAAAATATTATGCTGAATAAAATGTAGTGTGAATCTAGATTTATTCCAGAAATTACGTTCATTAAATAGACTGTAGTGCTAAAATAAATCTGTTGTTGTGTGAACAGCTGTCGCATATATTGTAAAGATGGAAATCAATAACTTACTAGAATTTGCACGGCTATACAGCCAGTGTCTTCAAGCATTAATTATTTGTAATAATCATTCTTGTAGCATTTATAACTACCTGGAATTCACGCAAGATAATGTATAGGAGAATTAAATGATGTAAAATATCATTTTCTGTTACAAATTATGCTTGATCCACACTGACCATAGATAATTAAGTACTGAATACGACGCTACAGTAATGTAATGTTACGCAGTATAACAAGCGGAATGACTGCTTAATTACTCTACCAGAGAGAGGACAGAGATATCTCCCTTCAAAATACAAGGAAGACAGACAGAGTTATCTCTCATTTTTTTTAAAGAATTTCATCGCCTATCACCAAAATATCAACATTGGTTATTAAGAATAATTTATTATCATGTTTATACAAATAAAATTTAATTTTTCCACTTACTTTTCGATGACATTCGAATAACTCTCTCATTGCTACCCTGTTGATAAAATGCTTACAACCTTTTGAAAAAACCTTCGACTGGTCGAGGATAATATTTAATTTGGTATTTTTTCTTGACTTATAGGATCATGAAGATTATCGTATTTTAACATAAGCTCATCTCTCAACTTTTCAAGATAATCAAAATATTTGCTGTTATCCGATTTAATAAGCGAGAGTTTCATTCTATCAAATTTACTAAAACAAATACCTGAAATTTCATCATTATATTCATCTGATTATTGCTGGCCATCAATCATCAATTTTTTAATTTTGTTACTAACTCCATCGGCTAATGTTAAATTTTTGAACATTATTTCTAAAGTTTAGATAAAATTGTATAGTGCCCAATAGCTAACGTATTAATTCCGTCCTCGCAGTATCTCTTATCATCAAAATTACTTAGTCCACGTTTTATAATTGTATATGTCTCAAGTTTGTGATGATTTGTTCTGATAACATTTGTTTGAATAAAATTAGTGCAGGTGTTTAGCGCTGCTTTAAAATCATCAAATTTCATACACTTATTTACGTATCCGCGAGGAATACCTTTTGCTTTTTTTGTCAGTTTATCGTCATCTAAAATTACCGCATACATTTTACTTCTCAGTCCAACAAATTCCCTAACCGGCGCAAACATAAATTCATCTTTCATCTTGCCGATTACTTTTTCATTTGCATCATCATTAAATCCACTACTTTTTGGATAATCCGAGAAATCAAATAAATTTCTATTGTTATAAATATCTTGATAGACATCCTCACATTTTATGCTATAAACAAGTGAATCCGTATCAGTAAATAGCAACTCCGAATCTGACCACTGCTTTTTGGTAAAATTATAGTGAAAGTCGTACATTAGCCATTTTGAAAAATCAAGTACAGCTGCACCAACATAAATTGGTTTATTTAACTTTAAATTTGTCTTTCGTCGCTGTATTGCAACAAGATTTTCATTAAATATTTTCATACTGACAAAACCGTCATCGTTGACTAATTTATTTCTGCGATTTACATCATTTACAATTTCAATATTGACTCGCTTTCTGATATTCTCCATTGTCTTACCGAACACAGAATTGTTCATCAACTTGAAAAAAGTTTTTCTCAAAGTCGGTCTTAGCAATAGCACGACGTTTGGTATTTAAATCAATATAATTTGCCATCCACCGTCATTGATGAAATTTTAACACGCGATGAACGTTTCTCAGAATTAGTCCAGCATCTACTGCTTGCTTTAAATTTTGTAATGTATCACGTGATTTCTTTTATTTAACAAATTTGGAACTAGCTTAGTAATGATCGATTTTTTTTTGCTGTTGTCATTGTCTGTTGTTCAGGCGATAATAAACTATAATCAATCATCATTGACTCTGCCCAAAACGGATAGTCGTTATGTAGATCATGTAACGAACTAGGATAATCGAGATCAACTTCAACAAAATAACTGACATTTTTTGGCAAATTTTTTCAGTTTCTTTAAGAAATTGATCTGTAGTTATCCAACGAAATGCACCACACGGTATTGGCTTTCACATTGCATAACCATACAAATTATTTTGATTAGATAAACAATATAATTTGACGGTAAATTTTTATCGTAATTTTTCAAGTACTTATTATTAGCTACAGCATATTTTTTGTTATAACGCTAATTCCGCCGCGAATCCCTTTTTCAATAAAGTTAAGCATATCAACATCAGTTAAGAGATCCAATTCTATCCTGCTTGTTTTTAGCAGAGCATCCCATTACAATCCTGGCGTAGAATGATACCAACACGGGTCTAATCCATAATTTTCATGACTAAATATACGAAAACTCTCGAAAACATCTGCTAGCAATGGTACGTCTGTTTTCAAATATAAATCGTGATAATCACCAAATGTCTTACAACCAAATTTATTCCAAATTTCTTGTGCATATTTGTAATCGGCATCTGTAATATTTTCATTTTTTAACTGAGAGTAAAATTTATCTTTGTTTAGGAAGAGAGGTTTCATCAAATCTGCTCCAATCGTCGAGATACTCGTACGGAAAGACACCTTTTTTCTTCAGAGAGACGTAGTCTTTATCAAAGCAACTTTTTAAGTTATTGAAACTGCTACAACCTTTTACAAGCTCGTCTAATGGTGCTGCCATAAATTGCAGACGGTCAATGAAACGTAATTTGCCAAGCGTAACTGACATATACTTTTCAAAATTGTTTGGAATACATTTTATTATGTTATTTAATTTTAGTTTAGATTTAATTTCCTCATCGCCAAATGCTTCAACAATGATATGACTATCATAACCACGAAAATTATGTAAAACGACAGGAATAAAATCTGGCGCATGAAATTTTAAGTTACAATTGTTATATGCTGCTCCGCGATATTGGCCAGTTAGATGACAATGATTGCGCACTTTATCGCCTGAAGGTAGAGGTTTCTCGCAGATATGACAATTAACTGCCTCATCAGAATCAAGTTGTTGTTTAGTTGTTATTTTCATTCGAGCTAATTTAGATACTCTGTTGAAAATTTTATTAACATCGTCTATTAAATTTTTTAGTAACCACACCGCAGGGTTTTCACCTCTGTACAGTTTTATTGGACTTGAAAAATTATCGTTAGCTCAACAAACTATTTTATAAGCTGCTCCACATGGAATATGCTGTTGTATTTTTCTAGTGCTTGATTTATTTGGATCATTTTCTGCGCCTGCCATAGGGATAAGCAGACACTCGAAATCAGCGTAAATAACAAACGGAATATTTAATTTCTGATTGTAATGTTTAAATTTAACACATTTTCCTTCTTTCCTGGCATTGTTATTCTTTGGACATTAACACAGTATTCGAGATGCTCTTACAGTTTTTCATCCTTAGAAAAACCTTGTAAACAACGGTAGCAGAAATATTTCTTATTTTTATTTTTATTATATTGTCTGCCAACTAGGCCGTTAAAGTTTTTGATCCAGACGTAATGATTTCTATAAAACAGCAAGTTTATTGTCGATTGCGAAGCTTTTTCTGAAATATATCTCGAATATACGTTTTCACGCTCGTCAAGACCAAATATATTAACTGAAATATTATTTTGCTTTTCAAACTTTAGTATTTGAATTTCTGCAACTGGAAAGTCAATGCCATTAAAGTTAATTTTGATAAGTGACTAAAATACTTGTCAATACGATCAGCATTTATTTCTGCTGGAAACATCGCAGAAAGAATATCCCACTGGAAACATCTGTTATCAAAGTCTTTTGCGTTCATGCAACATTTTCTGTTTTTAATTTTTTGAGGCAGATCAACGTCATATTTTGCTGTGTGAAATAAAACTTCTTTTATAATCTCAAATTTCCAACCTGATCCTGATGAAGTAAATTCCTCCAATTTTTTATTTATTTCCTGATGTATTTCATCGGCGACTGAGGAAATATTTGTTCCAGCTAATATTTGTCGTGATTTAGCTGTTAAATATGGTTCAGTAATCTCGTTGATGAAATCTTTATTTTCAAAGATTATATCGAGTATATCTTTCTGAGGTGCATGTAACTTTGATAAAATAACATGATACTGCACTATTAACTTGATACTTCTATGCACTGCAAGTTTTCGCGTTACAATCGGATATAGGAGATGAAACAAATTTGTAGAGTTAAAATTTGTTAAAATATTTTGATTGTCAAATTTATAACTGTTATCAAATCCTGCAAAAGCGGTATATATTTTTGTAGGGTCTCCTATAAGGCTCTTTTTAGCAATATCTCGCAAATTCAGCATTATATATAATGTAATATTATATATTTAACCAATATCTCACCGCACTTTCGCACGCCAGTTTTAGCAATCAATTAGAGATACAAAATCCCTATAGAAATAATGACACAGAATCTGACAAGCGCAAACGAGCAAGAGAACTATCATGTTCATCCCAAGTACAACGAGTAGGCGGGAAATATGTTAGGGTCGGTGTTACATATCAAATATAGAAAACCGATTGGTAAAGCAACACCGGCTGGTTATAAGATTAGCGTTAAAGGTGATAACTATGAGAGAACGGAAATGCTGAAGAAAGATTTTATTTATACGTTATTTTGTGACGAAATTCCAGAAGGGCAGCGAGTGTATCATGTCAATGATATGGTTACGGATGATAACATTGAAAACTTGTCTTTACAACATAAATTTCAACCTCATCCCATATTTAATCTTTACGAGGCGAACGATCTTGGAATTATTCGAAACAAAAAAAAAAAACCTAAAAAAGTGCTGAATAATTCACATAACATCGGTTATCTTAAAATAAGTGTCAGACGAACACTAACCGATCAAGTTAGTTATTTTAGACATCGTTTTGTTTGCGAAACGTTTAACGGACCTATACCCGATGGTTTGGTTATTAATCACATCAATAATTTAAAGATAGACGACCAGTTGGAAAATCTAGAATTAGTTACACAACAGGAAAATGTGAAAAAAGGACGAGGTGGTGGTATTAGTTTTAAATACCCGGCTAAACCTGTTGTTTCATTTAATCTCGAAACAGACGAGGAACTTAAATTTCCTTCAATGACAGCTGCTGCTAAATACTACAAGATAAATCAGTCAGTTGTTAAATTTGTCGCTGATGGAATAACAAGATCAACTTTTTCAAGCGAACACAATGCTTGGATTATCGTTAGATACGATGATTAAATATATTTGCTAGCTCGTTTTTAGTTAAGCAATTGTGAGCAAACGCCATTATATCATCTTTATTAAATTTCAGCGTCATTATTGCGCTGTCTTTAAGTTTTTTGTTTCTGCCGCTGTTAGCAGAATCTTATTAGAATCGCCTTGCATAACAATAACGTCGACAGAATAAGAATTATACCCTAACAAACATTTTCGCACTGCTTCAGCTAATTCGTCGTAATTTAATATATTAACTTTCTGATGATATTTTATCTCAGCAGATTTCATCTCTGTAGTCATCTTATAAGAATAAATTAGATAAAAATATATTGTTATATGAACTTGATGAAACGACTTGCTAGTATTTACGCCCGCGATACAATTGCGGATGATGTAATCGCCAGCGATGCAATCGCTGATGATAATTTTACACCGCGATATAATCGCAGAGGAGATGCTATAGTCGAAGCGGTTGATTAAACAGAGGATGACATTCTATTTAACAACGACGACGAACAAAACGAGATTGCAAGTGTAGTTGATAAAAAAAATTACAGCAGACCGACAACTGGACGATATAATGTTAAATATCATATCGCTAAAAAAATAATAAAGTTTAATTTTATAGTAGACGAAAATCAGTCCTTTTGGCTGCTGATAAAACCTTTCTAAAATATCAAAATTCCAGAGCGACAGAAAAATATAAAATTTGATTTTATATTTGTCAAGATTTTTAACTTAATGATGATCTCTGACGATCGCAGACAATATCTAATATCATTATGTAAACCAGTAAAATGTAAATCTATCAAACGTAAGTGCGAGGAAATCTACAGAAACATTATTTCATAATTGTTTGGTTGGGATCGAACTATTAAATTTATCACTGTACCCGCGCCACTTAACGAGGGTTTTATTGCCACGCTTTTTTATTACTCGTTCGATAACGAAAACATCTTGTTAAATTTTTTGTAGTTCTTGTTCGTAATAACTACCAAGTACAGGTTCACCTAATAAATCTTTAAGTGCGTATGTTACAGGTATTGTCAGTAAAACTTTATCAACTACGAATACTTCTTCGCTCCAGTTTGGAGTAAATTCTTTTTCAAATACTTTTTTTTGTTAACGAAATCCTAACCTTATCACCAACTTTAAATTTATGTCTGCGGTACATATTTTCATTCGCTAATATTGGATTTTTAATTGCGTCATTTGGTGACATTTTGATAGCTCTATGTTTTGTGTTATTGTATTTATCGACAATCTGCTGTAGATCGTCAATATATTTATTTGTATTTTTAGCTGTCAAATGTTTATGTATCAGCTCGTTTAGTGTGCTTTTAAATCTTTCAACTACGATACCTTTTCCCTCATTTCCCGTAACATACTTTTTTATTTTATTTTGTTCCAAATATTGCTCAAATTTTTTTATCAAAAACTCCGCTCCGTGATCAGTCCAAATTTTATTTGGTTTTCTTTCAGTACTTGTTATTATTTGTTTTAACGCATCAGTCATTGACGTTCCTGTTTTATCTGAAACGGGTACACTAAACGCGTGTTTACTAAAAACGTCAATAACGTTAAACAAGCATTTTTCATTATCGTTGAACTGAGCAAGATTGAGACATCTACTAAATCTATTGCCCAGATATCGTCAACGGCATTCGCGACAATCTTGCGTCTAGGAAACTTTTTTTTTTAGGTTTGTGTAATTCAGCTGCGAGATCATCATACAATTCTTTTCCAAGACCTAACTTATATTTTGTTCCTATCATTCCTTGAACAAACCTTCTATCAAATCTCTCTCTCATATTTACAGGTTTCATATCACGTAATTCATCTAACATTATCTTCTCACAGTCTAATTTTCAGCTCTCTGCATGAACGTTATCAGTACGCACTGTATCACGATAAGAAATATCATGACGCATTGCTATTGCATCAAATTGATTATAAGGCTCTTGTCCGGGCAGCGGGCTATCGTTTTGATCCAAATGTTTATCTAGCGGATTGTACGGCCCAATGTATTTATGGCCAGGCAATGTCCACCCCCCTTATGGTTTAGGTAATTTTCCAATAATTTTATGTATATCCATCCCAAAACGAATTAATTCCCGGCGATTGTAGGATTGACAATACGAAACAATTTTATCTTGTTCTATACAAATTTCTTTATCACAATCCCAATTACAACTTCGACTCATTATTATTTTAAACATCGACTAAAATAACTCTATCCACACCAGAACCTAACGACGTAGTCGTCAAAGAAATCACTTTTTCTTCTACCGCAAACAGTACAAATACCTTTTTACATCGTTCTGTTATTGTTTTTGTTTTTTCTATTTTTTCGTCTTTGTTAGGCGTTTTAGTTTTGCACTTTAAGCAATAGGTTATATTTTGCGACATGTATATTCGATTGTCACACAAAATTTATTGCTATATTATCGTTGTTTTTGCTTGGATGTCTGTCAAATTGCAAAATAAACGTTAAAAAATCGATATCGCCTTGTGACATCTGCCGGATAAACATAACACAATAATAACCACAAGCAGATGTTCCAATTGGCTGTAGTTGATTAGACAAGTAATTTATTTTTTTAAATTTTTTAAAAATATATTTTTTTATAAGTTCACTCGGAGGAAGTCGGAACGAATCAAAATAATTATTTTCATGGACAGCAACCCAGTGAATGCCAGATCTATCATTGAAGTTTTCTATGTTAATGATACACGAACCACCTGCTGGTATATTATCTAGTTCATCTTTGGAAAATACTCCGTGAAATCCGACAATGTCATTCAATTTTTCAATTATATCAAAATTACTCAACGGCGTCTGGTGCCTGGTAAAGTCATTCCTCGCCCGATTTCTAGTAGATTCGGAAGAAGACTTCCCGCTAATCCTGCTAGTAGTGGAGCTATTGGAATACCCCCCTCCTTGTTTGTTCCTGTGCGACTTCGACTTCGACTTTGTCGTTGTTTTCTTTCTTTTTTTTTTGTTGTTGACGATCTTGCTTTTTTAGCTGGCATTATATTATTTACTGTTACATAAAACTACTTGAACAATAAATCTGTTTGATTCCGTCTCCGGATACCGCTTTTTTAGTTGCTCCTGATACTGCCCCTGACGCAGCCGCTAGTCCCAGCGTTCCTAGTACAGGTAAAATCTTTGTTATTGCGCTAGCTATTACAGAAAGTGCTGGTCCAAGAAATCCGCCATGTACGTTATACTGTTCGGCTGGCAGTACACAAAAAAAAGGCGTCCAAGTGACCTCAATATCAACAGTCGATCCAATAACTCGCTCTAAATGTTTTGATATATCAAAATAAAAGATAGGATACAGTGATCGAAATTCTTCTACTGATATCTGAGATCCACTGTCCGCGTCCTGATATTTTTGCATTGCTTCCATAAGGTACATATACGGCCGAGATATGTTTCTGGTGGCATCGTCAGCAAAATTGCATTCGATTGCACGTTCGGGATATTGTTTAGAATTTACTCAAAAAAGATTCGTCTGACATCAGGGTTATCAAATACGAAATTGTTCATTTCTTGATCATTACGACGTGCCTGTCGTTGAAATACAATAAACAAATGTCGAGATAATTGTTCGCTAGATGTAGTTGTAACACGCCAGGTGTAATCGGTTGCGTTAGGAATTGTTGTTTGATAAATTCTGTTTTGCTGGAAGTATATCTTATTTGTATACGCCTTCAATAATGGTTCGAGTTCCATCGTTCTAGCTACAGATGGAACAACTCGTGGCATCACACAGCGCTAATATGGTAATAACAAACTGTCTTGCGCCTACTCCAGCGGCATGAACTATAGAATCGTTTTGTTCCGCTCGATCTAAAATAAGTGTATGTTTTATTCCACGAAAAACTTTGTTGCATTCTCGGCAAAATCCAAAGATTGTACTTAACGGAAGCATCATTGTTATTTGGTCATATTCTGCAGCAAATGCCTTTCGTTTGACATATCCTTCGTTGTATCTTTTTATGTTACGTTTACTAATAACGCTGTTTATTAAATTTAACATCGCAACACCATCTGCGGCTGCACCTGGTGGAGTTATACCCAAATTGTTACAAGCAGCAGTAAGTGAAGCTCTTGTATCTGGTGCGGCTATACCAAATCTTGCAGCATTCGCTATAAGAAAATTTCTAAGAATTACCAGGTCTGCAGCAGCGTCAGCGCCGTGTGTAAAAGCACCACCTACAATAAATTCACCTGAGGAAGCTGTCCCGAGTGAGGTATCTTTAAACCACATCATATTTGTGGCGACTGATCTAGAGTAATCATCTCTAAACGAAACAATGTTAAGTATTGTACTTGCTACGGGCAAGTGCATCAAAATATCTTCCACAGTTTGATTGGTCAACTGGTATTTAGCGCTTCTAAACAAACTCCAACCGTTATTAACAAGCGCAATTTCAATACCAGCTGCGATAGCATCGCCATTTATGCTTAATATTTGACCACGCACTTCTAAAACCGCCTTATGCGGCAACAAAAACACATCCTCGTCTCTTGTGTTAAAAGTTCTAACTCCAGCCTTATTTGGTTCATTTGAGTTTTCATCGAGATACTCAACGTATTCGAATTCTGTTACAGTGTCGTCAGTATCATGTTCTTCAGCAAGATCAAGATAATTTTTAGCTGACATTATTTTATAATAGCCACACAAAATGGTAGCGATAACGTCCGCGGGGACGAAAAAGCAGCAGAGTCATTGGTTTTGTTTTCTTTCCACGTTTACGTACTATTTCTTCACCACGCGGTGATAATAATTTTTTGTTGTAGCTAGCATAGCTCGTTTTGTTTCTTTTGTTGGCGCATTATATTTTTTTTACTTGTTTTATTTCCGCGTTTGAAGGTGGGCTGCCTCTAATCTTATCAGCGATCTTTTGTCCTACTGTGGTGCCTGCTGAACTGGCTGCACCTGTCGCAAAAGCTTTACCTGCGTCAAGTTCAATCGGTGCTACTTTACGCGCTATTCCTGGTATATTCTCAGCAATTGTTGTAAATATATTTCCAAAACATCCACCTACGATTTTTCTTCTGTAAATTTTTTTTGTCTCATCTTTGTTATTAAATTAGGTCTATAAAATTTACGCGCAATAGCGTAGCTATTGTGTGCGTAGGTGTAAGTAATACGTGACAATTTCATTGTTAAGATCTATTTTTCATCCTGATTGATCTGTAGTTGCATTGTTATACTCGTTATTTGATTTTCAAGATTAATCGGATAGTATATCAATTGTCTTAGAGTAATTTGCATCAGTGATCCTGGAGGAACATCTGGTGAAAAACTATAGATTGTTTGACCTTGGCTCCCTAACGCTGAATAAGATCTTTGTGCAATAGAACATTTGATTAAAATTGCATTTACTTCTGTTATGTTAACTGGTAAATCTCCATCATACGATATACTTTGTTCTTTAGCATTGCCGTATGTTGTACGATTAAATTATATCAACGATGCAATACTAGTGGCTGGTGAAAAATCGATTATAAAATTATTTTTTTAATGTGATTCTAGCTCGTGTTGTCTTATAGTTCAGAGTTAACTCAAAATTGTCTGCAACGCCTCCATTTTTTGTTATTAGTTCTTTCATTATTTTATTAAGATCAGTTACGTTATACACTCCTTGAGGTATTTTAACTGTTATCAACCTGCCACGATTGTCAAAAAATGAAAAGATGTCGTTGACGTCTGTTTTTGCGTTTGCCATAGAATGCCATATCGTAGCAGAAATTAATCTAATTTCGTATTGTTTATTTGGATCTAGTTCTATTGTTGGATTGTAATGAACAGAAAAGTTTGCGCTATTTCTTGTTGTTTGCGATGAATCAAGTAATAGTGTTGTTGATGTTAGTGACATTATATTAATGCTATTAGATAAGATCACTATGTAAAATTTCGTACTCGGATGATGTTAATAATCCACTCGATCTAAGATCATCGAATATATCAACAATTTCGTTGTCGATTCTGTGCTTTCATTACCAGCTTCTTTCGATGATATCAACAACATAAGTGGGTCAACTATTTCAGAGGCGGATGCAAAATCTTTAACTCCAGATCCAGTGGTTTCGTCTGGTAATTTTTTATTTCGTTTGTTCTCATAATAAAAAAACAGTCTTTTGAAAGGCCATGATTTAAAATATTCTGCTTTTCTAGTTCTGTACTGTTCTGCTGTTTTAAACATTATTCTAGCAATAATTCCTTCCCTTACAGAATTGTTTAATCTTAACAAATCCCTTTCATCTTCTTTTCTTATTATTTCTTTATCAGCTTTTAAACCAGCTTCTATATTTTTTGTTAATTTTTCTGTTAAATTGTTATATTCTTCTTCTGGCCAATTTCGAACATCGTCAATATCTCCTATATCGTATTTACCAATAAAATTATTATAGTCCTCTTCTAATATTCCAGCACGTGCATTTCTTCTATGAAATATTATCTTACCTTCAATAGGCATCGTTACTACAGTTACTTCAGTTATTTTTTGTTTCTCATCTAATTCCTTAGTTTGCTCTGACAATTTTTCTATTAACCTCTTTAACTCAGCTGAATTTACCGTCAGTTTTGCTATCGCATGCTGAAGCGCAAGAGGGTTGTTCATTAATCTATCAAATTCAGCCTGTCGTGCAGCAGGATCAGCAATGTTTCTCACAAGTTCCTCTAGAAATGTTTTAGTTTCCTCTTTTGATCTTTCTCTAAGTAAACCTAACAACCCTTTTTCTTTCATTTTTTCTAGTTCTTCCGGAGACAATCTTGATATTTCTGGTTGTTTGCCAAGTACTGCTTCAGTAACCGGCTTAAAAAGTTTGTTGGCTACTTCCTCTGCAACGCGTGGTCCACGCCGAGCTTCTTCCACTTTTTTCTTAAAAGCAGCTCGAGTTTCAACAAATTTCTTTAATAGTTCAATTCTTTGTTGATGCTTGTCCATTGTTTATTTTTTATACGCTGTACAAAATTCGCCTACATAAACTCACTAATACAACAACGAAACATTTTAGTTGGATCACGCGCTAGTTTATCAAATAAAAAGAAATTATATTTGTATTTGGTTGCTCGATGACATAATTCAATAAATTTATCTTTTGTTACATCACCGCGTTGTTCGTTCGAAATATTTCTTACATCAACATTATCTAGTCCAGGAAACAGTATAAAACATCCCGTATTTCGCGGAATAAATCTGTCGACGTTGTAAAAGCCTTGCGCAAGAAAGACCGAATTACATCTTTTGTTACGCAACAATGAAAAATAAGACCTAATCTTATTCATCTCCTTATTGTTTAACAGGATATCATTAAATACAATTATTTTATGCTCGGATGAATCAAGTTCGTCAACTGGAATTAATTCTTCTGGTTGTTTTATTAAAAATATATCATCGCCAGCGTCAAGCTCATCACGAAGTTTATCGTTGTACTCACTTAATAATTTGTATTTATCCTGTTGTGGGTTAATTGTGTAAATACATACCTTATCGTAGTTAAAGTTACCGTTGAGCAAATGATTTAATAACAGATTTGGTTTACCTGATTCTGTACGACCAACAATAAGATAATGACAATCTGAAAGTTCGTTGCTGTGTTGATGTTTGATTAATCGTTCAGTATCAAAATTTAATATCGATGACTTCGCCATTGTTGTTATATAATTTTATGTTATATAATTTATATAATATGTATGACCTATTACATAAAGTTTGGAACATCACTCACAACATCCGACGAACCAACACTAACTGACACATCAGCGTTAGTCAAGAAAAGTGGTGACACGATGACAGCTAATTTATTATGTCAAATCAACGAGTTCTAGGTTTAGAAGTAGATTATCCACCACCAAGGGGCGATCTCACACAAGCGGTGAGTTACTCACAACTAAAAAAGATCGATAATAACAAACTATCATTGACAGGAGTAATTTTAAGCGGTAACCTTGACCTGTCTGGAAGGAAAATTATTGGATTAGAAACAGCTTATCCGCCAGCAAACTTAAATCAAAACCAAGCGGTAAGTTATTTACAGTTGATGTACGTGGATAATAATAAACTTGACAAAGCTGGTGGGACTGTTGCAGGTAATATTAATATGTCAAATAGGAGAATTACTGGATTGGAGACTGTATATCCACCAGTAAACGTTGATAGTACACAAGCGGTGAGTCATGCGCAACTAAAATCAGTTCACGATAACAAGATTAATAAGGGTGGTGATACGGTGACAGGTAACCTAGTTATGAGCAATAACTCAGAAATAATTGGATTACCAACAACCTCACCACCAACTAATGATACTGATGTCAATAGTTACGCTCAGTTGAAAGGATCACTTCCTTCGTATTTAAAATTATCTGGTGAACCGATGTCGGGTAATATAAACATGAGAGCCAACAAGATAACTACGACATGTGTTCCAGTTAACCCTAACGATCTGACAAATAAAGTGTATGTTGATAGTATATCTGCAAAACGAACTAAAAATAATGTTGGATACATTCCAACACTTTATAAGGCAACTGATAACCGAGTTGGGTTTGAGGTAAGTTCATCGACGTATTATCCTGAAAATATCCTTATTACGCTTTCTCTGATAGACAAGAATGGACCACCAACGGAGAAATTGAAAACTTTTGGATTAAAATTAAATGTCCCATTGCAGTTGCTATTTGGCAATTTCATTTGCGCGGTCGATTAAACTCTAGTGTTGGTAGAATTTATATTGGCGATTGGAAAGATCAAACGATGATATCAACTGGGCAACATTATATAGCACAGAGAGCACGTATATTTCAACAACACAGTACTTTACAATTCCAGCAGAAAATACCGTTAACAAGTACTTATATTTTCGAGTTTATGTTGTCGCTGCTGAAAATCCGTTTCCAGGATTGACATAATTTCAAATATATACACTCGATAAGCAAATTTAATCTAATGCTATAAAATAATGTCAGAACCACCAATTATAACCGTTGCGAGAGAATTTTACGATAATATTTTAGACCCCAACAAAGATATTGGAATTAATTCAATAGCAGAAGTAATTCAAGGTATAATAAAAATTAGCATTAAATTATTAAACAGTCTGTCGTCACTGGAAGATAATAATAGCGTTAATTTTATTCGCGTTATGTATATGCGAGGACCACAACTGAAAGAAGCAATAAGAAACTTTGATATAATTAACAGATACTGTCATCCTGATGATTGTCTAGGAGAACAAAAACAAGTTGAAACCCTACTAAAAATATTGCTTGAGTTTAATTTTAATAACATAAAATTAATAATTGCAACAGGCCTATTAAAAGCACGAGCTTATGGTACAAGAACAATGGAAGAGAGACGAATAAACGACAATCATGATCGTTTTGACAATTTAGCGAAAACTAAAATGATAAGATTAAAAAGTAACAAAAAGTTATACGATAGTTTTTCAAAACGAGAAATTTTTAAGTATCTCGATATGTACTACCACGACAAGGAAACCTTAGTTAAAATCGTTAGTACGACAGTGGATACGGATTTAATTATTATAGTGTACTCGAACGCAATTTTACCAATGATACGTAAAAAACCAGAATTCGATCCGATTACTGTTAATAAAGCTCTACAGATAATCAAAAATTTTAACAAGGAAATTGATAATTCCGATGATGTTCAGCGAGAAAAGTTTTTTGAAGAAGTCGAACAAACAAAGTTGGAAGAAAAGATTGATTCTTATTACGACATAAGTGAAGAAGACTACATTCCACTTCCATCACTCCAAATCTCTAGACAATTGTCATTGCGAAATTATTACAATGAAATTGAAAAAATACTCACACAACCGTACGAAAAATTGATGTTAAAAGTAGCCTATGTTATCGGTCTTCTCATAATTGAACGAGACAGACTCCGAAATCAAGGCTAATAAATTTTGTAGTCGCATACGCAATTATTAGGCAACATCTTGTTCTCAAAAATTTTACGTTGGATCAAATAAGCTTGGTATTAGGGTTTATTGATAAAACAGAAAGAGAATGCGGTAATTTTGTAAATAAAACAGATCTGTATGAACGTGAATAGAAAACGCGTTTGATTCCTATAGTTGGTTAAAGAAAAATGAGGTATTGACAGATAAACGATATGATGATACTTCGTCAGATGTTTATGACAAGTATAGGGATTTTATAGGCGATCCTAACAATAATGTGTTTCGTGATTTTCTTGATTCTATTGTTGGTACTACAACTTTTACTATCGTGTAAAAAATTGTAAGCAAATATTGTATAATGAGAAAACAGATCGTTGATTTCAATCATATTTCAGATGAAATTCCAAAACAAGATGTTCACGCACTAATACAATATTACAAATTTTATCATAAAAACCTTTGGTGCGTAAAAAGATGTTACAAATACTATAGTAAAATACTTCGGATAATATCATATTTACCGTTGTTAATGACCTTCTCTGGTATAATTTCAAGTGGAGCATCATTAAATCCGTTTTTGTTAATAATATCCGGTGTTGGTGTTTCTCTTGCAACAGCGTGTAAAAACATTGAGCCTCGACTTGTGATTAAAACAAATGCTGCAAAACAGCGAAGATCACTTATAAAAAATTACTTGATCAGAAACGATCTTACTTGCGAGATGTAAAATATGATATGGATGACTTAATATTCGAGTTTCATATTATTGACAGTATGTTAACAGATATTCTACCAATGAGAATTAGCAAGTATGAAAATAATTACCAAAAAAAGTATGGTGATGATTGGGTATGAAATTTTGTCTAAGCTTTAAAAATAATCTATCAGAAAAAATAATAATCTCAGCTTATAAAAATATCTCGACTCTGATTTATTCGACAATATCTAAACTTTATGCTAATGTCATAAACTCTATGTCTGATGGGTTAATATAAGAGTCTGGATCTTCCATGAAAACTTTAATAACCTCTTCGAGAAATTTTATATCTATAAACATTGTAGATAATCCAGTTTCTCTATAGTAAAACATAACTAAATATTTTATAAGAAGTTCACTTGGCATATAAAACGTACGTAAAAAAATTGTTAATATAATAAGGTTTTTCTAACGAAACTGGATTATCTATAATAATGTAGTAAAAATTGTCAGTATATTCCGTAAATATATAAATATCGTCACTAGTAATATCTTCATACTCGATAAAACCTGAAAGCATTTCAATTATTTCATCTTGTCTATTTTTGTTCATTATATCTATTGGTTTTTAAATCTCTAATTGAAACTGTTTCATGGGTGGTCTTTGAGCTAGAAAGTCTTATCATATGAAAGTCATTATTCTGAGCTAAAAAAGGCTGCTGACAAAAATGTTAACATAGAAGGTTTTGGAGGGGTAGTGGGTCCTTGAGATAGGAACCTCATTTTTGATTACTACTATGCACTCCAAAGGTTTCATTCTGTTTAATTGGTAATAATAACCATCATGTTTATTGTTTTCATTTCTTGATGAAAACAGGCACATAAGATGACTAGTGGCATAAGAACTACTTTGTATTCAAGATAAACAGTTTTCATAGTCATTTAAACTCAACGAAAATTAGAGAATGTAAATACAACATAAATTCGAGAATCCTACAAAAAGTTAAAATTGAAGCAGTATTTTTGAATAAGTGTTTTGAAATTCGATTTTTACAAGTAGCTTTTGTGAATTGTTTAAGATTTAAAGTTATAAGTGCACTCGTTTAATGTACATGGTGAGTTGCTTGCAAAACCTCGAGCACAAGAATGAAGGAAATTATTTTAAGTGTGTTGTCGAAAACCCAGAGCTGGAAGTTTATGTCAGCTAGTTATTTACTGATGAATTCGTATTCCCTATCCCAGTGAATCTAACAGAGGACTCATTTATGTATCCTGACATAAAAATTGTGTGTGTTTGGATGGCAGGTGATCTAAGACAATGTTCTGTGTACTTAGTTTTTACACTGTCAGTTTTGCAAATGTCCGACATAAAACTAGTGACTTGACGGGCCTATACTGGCTTCACGGTATTCGAGGTTGGAGAGTGAGAGGATGGGATTACTAAAGCAGCCTTGTCGATGTGACAAAATAGAACATGTGCTTCTTTGTCACAGTTACTTAAATAAACTTCCTATGACTCAACATACGCATGATACTAAATGGTTACTTAGAAATTCTAGCGTTTCCTAAGGTTTGCAAATTATCGGATGCGCCTTTTGGTGATTCTCCATTAACAAATACATAGATATATTTCAGATATGACTGAATTTGTTAAGAATTGTGTGATGCACATCAGATATGTATTAATTGTCATAAATGGAATTGGAATATGTAATATGTAATAGGAATACCAATTTTCTTTAGTTATTTATTTTGGTTTTATTTTCAAAGGCCCTTGGACCAAATATAGAATTTCATAGCTCATATCTGTATGAACAGTGTTTTGTTTCATTTTCTGACAGATCAAGTACATGTCTTCTTTTGTGTCATTTTCTGACAGATCAAGTACAAATTTAAATTTGTTTTAAAAACACGTATTCTTTGAGGACAGTCTTGTAGATGTAGATTAAATGGAAGGAGACATGCAAAAATAACATTTAAATGAATTTAGCAAACTGTATCTTTTATACAATTGGTCAGGTAAGTAATAATTTCATTAAATCACATCGTTAGTGACATTTCAAACCTATACAAAACCTTGGAATCAGTAGATAACTTACATTCAGTTCTTCAATAAGTGTATTGCTTCTAATAAGGAAATTCATAATGAATTATGTGTCGCCGTGTTGTACTCTTCTGATATACTCGTATGCTCTTCTTGATAATGTATATGTTCATACTAACCTGAATAGTAATAGGGGGCAAAATAGGGCAATAAGAGTAAGTGTTTATAGTCACACAAATAAACTCTCACACAAACAATCATTAGAGCAGGTAGAAGGGTATTTTTGTTGGGGAAAAGACACACACACACACACACACACACACACACACACACACACACACACACACACACACACACACACACACACACACACACATAACATACAAACAAACAAATCTATTTTTGGCAAACTGAGGAGCCTCTCTTCACCGGAGATCTGATTAGCTCTGAAAAGGACTGTTTTTTGGCTCCAGTGCACTTGATCAATGCCAACACCTCCCAGGCCTAGCAAACACAATCCATTCTTAATGTTGCGAGCGCAGACGGGGTATGGGTGGCTTCACTATTTCAATTCTCAGTTTGAGGGATAGTGAAGTTTCTTTCTCTACTTACTCTATGCAATACACGTGGATGTTGTCGCACTCGTGCTTGTTGCGGGCGCTGCGGCTCCCATTTTGCCGCTGTCTCTCCAGCTCTCAATCTAGGGGAGAGTGGCTCTCGGTAGTGGTGGTGGTGGTATTGGTGGTGGCAGTTGTAGTGTTTGACATTGTGGTGGTGGTGTCCTCACCACAGGCTTCACGTCACAGCTCTGTCTTATGGTCAAGTGAGGCAGTATCTTTTTCTTTTCCTCCTCCTCCTCTTCCTTCTCTCTCCTCCTTTTCTATCTTTGCAGCTTCGTTTATTGCCATCGTAGCAAGCTCGTCCAGAAGGCGACGAGCATACTCCAGATGCATTTGGAGCCCAAGTAATTTTGCGATTCTACTCATCTTCTTTGTAGTTGACACGTCAACCATGAGTAGTCAGATTGACGAACGCACCGCCTTATACGCCTGAAGCAAGGCCGTGAAGGAAAACAGCCCTCGCACAAACTAACAATAAACATACCACACAAGACCACTGCCATTAAAAAAACATCGACCGCGCGGACCTAAAAAAAACATCCTCTTCAACTTTTTTCATCATCAATTTTGTAGTGGAGCTAACATTGCATCATATCACAGCGCTAGCTATGGACACAATACCCACATTAGCCTTGAATGCTATCTACGGCTTAGGCCTAGTCGACACGGCAACTGGATGGAGTCTTCGTGCGAAGGAAAATCGCACCACTCTCCTTTTAATATGGGAGACAAAAGTACCTGAAGAAGAAGGACATAGGGCAGGGCAGCAGGGACGAAATGACCGTGGTGACCGGAGAAGAAACCGGCGAAGGTCACAAAGAAGGTCACGTCAACAAGGAAGCCACAACCGGGGAAAGATACCCCGAGGATACCGGAACCTACCGCGCCCTCCCAACTGGTTTCCAAAACAACTACTAGTGCAACGCAGAAACATCAAGAAGTGCAAACAGAGGTGAGGGAAGTAAATATCACTATACTGCCACCCCCACCCCTACCATCGACACCTGAGGTTCAACATACACCCACGGAGACATTTGCCAGCGTTGCTGCCAAATCACCAACTAGTAGGTCACCACCAAAGAGGAAATTAATAACTTCCACACCTACTAGTGCTCAGCAGGCCAGTACCCCAGTTGCAGCAGAAAAACCTGTCAACAAAGGGAAAATACAGGACACAAAAAGAACAAATCAAAAGTAGTGGAATCAAATGAGGTTGATGACCCCGATGTTACACGGCTGCACAACTTGGAGCTTCACGATACGGCCATGGACCCACGCATTGCAAGGGACTTTGTTAAATCGATCCAATACACAGCGTGGCGATCACTACGGATCGTGAAGCCCACCCCCCAGCAGTTTAGCTTCGGAAAAAACACCCCCAGGAATTGCTATCCGGCAGCCTACAAGCATCATCCGACCCACACATTGATAGAAGCCGCCGAGATTTTAACGTCACTCCACGGGTTAGAGGCATTCCCGGCTCGCCGGTATAGGGAAACCCGGACAGTGGAAGAAATCTGCATTGAAGACGCCAGCCGGTAGACCTACAAGCCTGCAGAGACATAAACAGCCCTTTTTAGGGCTAACAAAATTTGCCTATTAATTAATGGGACTCCATTTTGGCTAGGAATCCGAATTATAACAGTCCAGTATTCTAACTTGACCTTTTGGACGGCTGCTCAAAATTCAAACCAATTGACTAATATTGACTCAACTATCACATGTCGCTAAGACATATTAGTATTTAAAATTGCTAGGGACTTATTGAATGTACACAATGTACTAGCAAAATTCGATTGATAGGTAGTAGGAAAATTTTACAAACTGAATGAATCTGGCTAATTACAGAGGTGGCTTACACATTATTGGCATAAGGATATGCCCATTAGCACAAATGGACTGGATTTAAAATTGTTACAGCCTTTCCCCCCTTCTCCCCGCTAGGCCTCCCGTACCTAGACGGAGATGTGGAACAATTTCCACCCGTCTAGAAGACAGGTGCCCCGTTGTGACGCCATAGTTGCCGACCAATCGCAATTGGCGTCACAAACTGCTTCGGTAGACACCTGTAGTACTGTCATTACAGACTGAACTAATCTTGAGTGCGTGTTGGGTCTATTCCCACTCAAGCAATTAGCCCCTAGCTGCTGCTGTGGCGGAGTGGTATGTGGGTGCATGGTATAAAATGCTGCATGGGCGGACTGGAGACCCGTAATATGGACGAAGAAAGATAGTCCGGTAATACCTGCATGCCAACGAGTCTCGTCTTATATAGAGGAGTGTGCTGTTGAGGTTAAAAGTTTTGCACTTTACCCTTCAGTATTCAAGTCAATTCACCAGCTAGTGTAGGTCGTTTGGGACTTATTGTTCCACGACCTAATGAAACATTCTTAAGGCTAATTTAACAGCCCTCTATGAGGGCATAAACGCCTGAGGGATGAGGCTCTTATTCCTTCCCTCAGGAATAATTTAACAGACCGCTGTGCGGCCGTTGACCAGAGGCACATGCACAGTATGTGCGCAAGCCTCTCTAATTTAAAGTCAAAGTCAAAAATCAACTTTTTTCATACCATCACACTATACTACATCAGTTACATACGACCATACACCAAACCTACCAAACACACACTATCATACAAGTATGATACGAAGTGTTTATAGACAAACCTCCATCCCTTACATACACACTACAATACAAACAAAAAATAGTTTTGGCAATGGAGTAGTATCTCTTTTCTATAGATTTAGGGTCGCCCTGAAAATGGCTGTTTAATTTGTTTTCGGTAGTCTCTTAACGTCTGCGAGGATTGCCACGTCTCGCTGAATGCTTTCCTACGGGATAAGGCCTGTTTGTACGGAAGGAGAAAGAATACTCCTTGGTGTCCACTCAACCGTCCACGAATCCTCTTTCTTTCTCCTGCTTCTGCTGTTTCTGGTGCCTATATCTCTCTGTCCACATCTCCTCTTCTTGCTTCACTTCGTCTTTAAAGACCTCTTCTATTAGGCCTTGTGCTACTTTAAGCATCCTAATATTCTCTATCTCTCTCGGCTTCTGCATCAAGTTCTGAATGATAGCATGTAAATGTACGTGGGCTTCGTTCAGCTTTTCTAATTTCGAAGGCATGTTAACTGGTTGACGAGTCAACAATGGATGGTCAGACTGAAAGAACGAATTGGACTTAACGTCGCTTGCGCACACAGTGCATTTGCGACGGGTTTATTCGCACAATTTGGGTTATTTAATTGGTCTAGTGGGTAGGTATGTGGCCACTACCCCTCGCTTTATGTATGCATTGAATACTACTCAATTGAATGTCCAGGCATGGAAAGGGCGGGGAGCGACGACGGAAAGATCGGCTCCAGCGCCACGGCAGGCTCCCCAGTCATCCAGGCATCTTGTTCTAATAATGTCGTCTTGCAATTTGGAATTTTGATTACAGATCCTTGCTTTTCCTTTTGTTATGACAGAACTGATCTGTGAAGCATCGTGTTTTTATTTGTGTATGCCGGGTTATCAAGTGTAGTGTGTTTATTTGGGGGCAGGTGTTATTTGGGGTCCTATCACAATTCTTATTGTTTTTAATTTTTTTTTTAAAATATTTATTTCATAATGCTTCCAATATTGCCATATTGTGCATCGGGGTCGGATGGCTGGGGGTTAAGCCATTTTATATTAGACTAGTTTGGAGCCAGTTATCTTATTATAATGTACGGCTGCATTTACAGACCAATCTCTTCTGGAGATGTTAGTGTTGCTAGGAGATAATATCATGGTAGTTTGCGTGGTGTGTAATGTATGTTACTATGTTGATAGTAAATTTATAGTCCTGCAATGTTTGCATTACCTTGAGCGAAGGGAAGGCAGATCGTGTTTTCACAAGTGATATAGAGTCCACCGTCCACATGCGCTGCCTCAGAAAACTGCTCCACATCAAATGGCAGGACAAGACTCCTGACACAGAAGTCCTCCAGAGAGTAGAGATGACAAGCGTCCATGCCATGCTCAGAAGGTCACAACTCCGCTGGGCTGGTCATGTTTGCCGTATGCCTGATGAGCGCCTCCCAAAGAGACTGTTCTATGGGGAACTCGCTGAAGGCAAGTGTTCCCGAGGAGGCCAAAAGAAATGGTTCAAGGACACGCTTAAAGCCTCCATGAAGTCCTGTGGCATTGACCCAGACAGCTGGGAGCAGCTTGCCGAAGACTGCGCTGCCTGGCGTCACCAGATCAACTCAGGTGCAGCTGCATTTGAAGAGCACCGGATCAACGAGGCCAAGCAGAAACGCCAGCAGAGGAAGAGCAGAGCCAGCGCCGACCTTCAGTCCATCCAGCCCCCCGGCAATTCCCTGTCCTCATTGCCGTAGACTCTTTAGAGCACAGATTGGCCTCACCAGCCATCTGCGCACTCACAGACCAGCCCAGATCTGAAGTCATGGTCGTCTTCGAGACCGAAGGACGAACATCATCATCATCATCATCAGAGTCCACCGTATGCGCACAGGCATAAGACCATTCCTAGGCGGATGATGTCCAACTTTATCTACATCCTCCTATTCAGCCCCCTGTCAGGGCCTCCCCGCGTATCATCATTTGCCTTTTTTGCTAATGGAAATAAAAAAGGAAAAGAAAGGAAAAGAAAAGACTGAATGGATAATTGCTAGAAGTTGAAAATTATTTGGGTTAAAATTATATGATCTTTGCCTATATCTTTCATGAATTCAGTGATGTTTTTGTAGGTTTGGGTTCGGTTGCTATTGCTGCATTGCTCGACGAGACTCGGGTAAAGCCAAGGGGATTTAATTAATTTTTGCTGATCTTCGAGTTTGATTCTTTGAGTTTGATATTTTGGGTGAAAGCATCTTCTAGATCTTATATTAATGGAGGCATTGTTATGTTTTCTTTGAGATATTTACCAAAGCTGCTGGCTAGAAGGGTTTCCCAGTTCTGATTCGATTGATGACTTTTTTATCTGAGTTGTTGTTGGTCATAGGAGCTTTGATGTTACGTATTACCTGCTTTTGTATTTTGAATGCGGTTCTTACTTTTTTTACTTGCTTCCGAATCGTTTTGCCATTTTTGGTTAATTTTAATCTCAATTTGCCTGTAGAGTTCGTGGATACTATAGTATATTTCGGTTTTTGCCTCGTTCTTTGGATATTCTTTGGCCTTCCTCTCTGCTTTATCGTTCACTGCTAAGTTTATATGTGAGGGGACCCACACTAGTTCCAAAGTTTGTCCCTTTTCTTCATTTTTTCTGATATGTTGAAGAGCTTCCTGTAGAAAGTTGTATCTGCTCATTAAGCTGCCTGTTTGGATAGTTTTTAAAATGCAAAGGGAGTTCGTGATTATAAGGTGGTCTCTGTTAGATATACTGGGTGTATTGTGCATCCATTTTAGGGCTTCGATTATTAACCAGAATTCTGCCTTATATATGAAGCTCCCGTCCGGTATTTTACTTCCAAATTCCATGCTATGGCTCAGGATTATAATTGCGGAACTGTTCTGTTTAGTTCTGGCGATTGGGATCCATCTGTGTAAATAATAGTGTGCTTGGTGTACTTTTGTTCCAGGGTTTCCTTCATTTCAACTGGTATTTTAGTTGCATTGTTCTTTTTATGTCCCAGGTTTAAGGCTTGTAGATTAATCGTGGGGCTTTGTTTTCTCTATGGTATTGGATCTAGGTATCTAACTGGGTCTGCTTGTAGATTGTTTAGTTGATACTCTTCGCATTTCTCTTGGATTATTTTCCCTCCTGGAAGATTCGGGACTACTTTCCTGCTAACGGCTCTGTTGCATTGGATATGGCATTTTTCCCTGGGTGATCATTTTCATGAATCGATGTTCTTGCGGAATACACTAGTAGTTGCTTCTTTCTCCTTAGTTGCAGTGGTAATTTACCTGTCAGTATTTAAGTTCTTCTCTTAATGTATTGTTTAGGCTCCCTCTACATATTTTGAGGGCTTGATATTGGAAATTATCCAACTTTCGTAGTAATGATAGTTTTGCTGAGTTGTAGACCTGACATCCATAGTCCATTTTTGATCTAATTAGAGCTTTATATAGCATAAGAAGTGTATCTTGGTCGGCGCCCCATGATGTTCCTTTGATCTTCCTTAGAAGGTTTAGATCTTGAATACATCTTCAAATCAGGTCTTGTATTTCCACTGAATTCCTCTTTCAGCAGCACAAACAAGAATCTGGTTTCCCTAATAAATTGTATAGGAGTATTTTGTAGAAGGAGGACGGGGTACTTTTTTATTTTTTTCTTGAATGGAGAAAATAACATTCCTACTGTTTTGCTGGCTGAGATTTTCAAACATCATTTATCTGCCCAATTTCCAAACTCATTTAGGTGTGTTTGGATCTCACTGATGATATTATAGTTTTCCGGGTTTCCAGGTCTCCAAATTCCGCAATCGTCAGCAAACTGGGATAAGTCGTTTGTTTTTATTAATTGACTTTCTCAGGTCATTAATCATGACATTAAACAATGTTGGGCTTATAATACTGCCCTGTGGTTTCTATTGTCAAGATTATATGTGTCTGAGTATTCATTGCCTATTCTTGTTTTAATTTGTCTCCCTGTTAGAAAGATTTTATCCGTCGATGCATTCGACTTGTTATTGATTGAGTTTGGCTATTAATTCTTTAGTCCAGACTAGCTCAAATGCTTTTTCGAGGTCAAGAAAATGGCGATCAGATGTTTATCGCATTTACGCTTGCATTAAAGGATAGTTTAACACTGGTTTCTAATCGGATTAGTTGGTCGATAGTTGATCTTTTATTCGGAAATCCACACTGGTTTGTAGTGATAAGATTTTTCGTTTCGAGATGATATTTGAGCCCTTTGTTAATCATAATTTCCATGATTTTACAAATATTGTTTGTAAGGGAGTGTCACGGAATTGTATAAATACATTTGTTATTTATTAAATACATGTACTTGGGTTTCGTTGCTTGTGTACAACGATGCCCGAGAGTGATTTATGTATATTTTACAATATTTCAAAACAGTGGGTTCGGTTCATCCTATGCCACGCGTGCGAATTGCTTTCGATGGGGAAAACCGATATTCATCAAGCGCACAGATGATGTACGGCTACATCGTCTGTGTATAAATACCTCACCGTAGACGAAAACATTACACTACGGAAACGTCCTGTCAGTGAGCAGCCCACTTAAGGACTTGCAGATCTCCAGCTGTAGAGGTATGTGAGTTATTTATTATTTTCTCATGTATATTATAGGTTATAACTATTGTACTACCACGTTTATTTTTGTGTATTTTCTATGTAGTTCCGGCTTGCGTAGTATAATGCAAATATTTTCTACTCTTGTATGTGACCTAACAGAAGATCTATATTAGCGATAAAGTTGCATTTTATCAAGAAACGTTTAGTACCATAGGATTCTTATCGGACACAGGTAGATTAACTTTTGATTTATTGCTTTGTACTGTTGTGCCTATAATGTAATTTGTATAGCTTTCCGTATATAACGTCATTATGTGTTATCGTATATGCCCGTGTCATTCTTAGCACACGGTGTTAGATTTAATTCAGCTGATCAAAGTTGACGGGGTAGCCGCTGTAGAGCTGACCATAAAGCTGACCATGGCAGCTGTAGAGCTGACCATAGTGATCAGAGTTGACCGGGTAGCAGCTATAGAGCTGACCACAGAGTTGATCATAGCGGCTGTAAAGCTGACCATAGCAGCAATAGAGCTGACGACAGAGCTAGTTGAATAGCAGCCGTCGAGTTGATTGAACAGTGTTTTGCTAGTTGAGTAGCAGGTGATCGGACGTTGCTGACCGACTGGTGGGCGCTGATTGCCTGATTGACCAAGTGATTGAATGGTGGTCGGTGATCACCTGTAAAGCTGAGTGCTTGATTGACCAGTGTGACTGGTAGCCAAGTATTCTAATGACGGAGTGTTTTTTGTAACTCCATACATGTATTCCTTTAGCCGTGGGCTAATTTGGGGGTTTGTTATACCCAGTGTTTTGGGACTGTAAAGATATATTGTATGATATCTGTCCCCATGTTTACATCATTTTACTATTTGAGTAAAGTACATTATATTTCAGTGAGTGAATACGTCATTTATACTATATGAATAAAGTGCATCATTTTTACTATTTGAGTAAAACACATCATTCTTTTCGTCGTGTGAAATTACTGTGAATCATTAACCTTTGTCCTTGTACTATGTAAGGTCATTTACTTGTATTCACATTTCTGTTGCATTATTAGGTTCGTGCGGATTGTGTTAATTTGTCCAATAATTGGATCTTAAACACGCACGTATTAATCATAATTCTTTTTTTTCATTTGAGTCATTCATCGATAAACACTGTATTTGTATCAACCATCATTAGTGTTTCGTTATAAATCCGATCCCAACCCGGTTATCTTGTTACAGGGAGATTGGCTTATAACAATTAAGAGTTGATGGATTTTTCCCCTGTTTTGAGATGGCTATGTCTACTGCTTATTTCCAGTTTTGTGGGATATTTCCGATGTGCCATATGAGATTGATGAGATCGAGCATAATCAGATCCATGCTTTTCAGGTATCGTTTGGTAAACTTCATTGCCCAGTTAATATTGTTCGAGTGAGGTAGTTTTTTTTTACTGTTTGCTGGTAAAGTCATGATTAATTGGTGACCAGTCGCTACTGACTGCCTGAATATTTCAGGATAATTCGTTTCTAGTAACTTACATTGTCATAAAATTTGGAAGAGTGGTTTTTATTACAGCTCATATCTGCGCAGTGTTGTGCAGTCAAGTTTGCTTTGTCTTTGTTAGTGACTGCCCCTGGAATAGTGGGACATTTTTTAGTTGTTTTATCTTTAAATGATTTAATCTTTTCCCAGATCTGTTTTGCATTTTCTTTGGAGTTGAGTGATGAGCAGTAGTTGCGCCAGGACTTTATTTTAGCTTCCCTGATTATATTTTGGGCATTGATTTCTTTTTGTTTGTATAACATGAAATCTGAGAACAGTCTGGTGTGTTTGAGGCGGTTGAGTGCTTTCTTTCTGTCCTTAATAGCTTGTTTGCATTCGTCTGTCCACCAAGGCATTGGGATATTGGTCCCTTTTCCACTAGTGTTTGGTATACTTTTGTTGGCAGCATCATTTAGTACATTGGTATTATTATCATAATATATATATCTGGGTCAGTATTTCTAACCTTATATACTTGGATTTCAGTTAATGTTGCCCGGAATGATTCTCAGTCTGCTTTTTCAAATTTCCATCTGGGCAAGTTACTCTGGTTATTCTTGGGAGTTTTAATATAGACAATGATCGATATTGATAAGTGGTCGCTACCAAGAGTGTTATTTTGTAGTGTTTCCCAGTTGATAGTTGTTGCTAGTTGGAGGTGATGATAGTTAAGTCAACGGCTGCTAGTTGCCCGCTTCTTTGGTCTATCCTATTGGAGGAACCCATTTTTCAATTTGCTTGCCCCTCTGGCCTTGATATTCGCCTTCCCTGATTTCCTTATGGGCATTAAACTCGACACATATTAGGGTGTGCTTTTTTACCTTTTTAGTTATTATAGTTCTATAGTCTTCCAAGGTGTTTGGATTTGACCGTCCCGGGTCGTATATATTGTATAGAATGATTAAGGTTTGGTTTTTTAAGCTCTATTTGTTGAATTTCGATTCGATTGGTTTTGGTGGCAATTTCTGGTGTGTCAATATTAATAACATCGGACGTAGATGGCTACCCCACCCCCTTTTTGTCATTATTATGTTTCTTGAAGTATTGTCTATTGAATTCTGGTAGTTTCGGTTTGAGTTTGGTTTCTTCGTTTAAGTGGGATTCTTGCGGGCAAATAATGTAGGGCTTTTTGCTAGTTTCATTAATGGCTATAATTAGTTCAGCGTAGTTGTTAATTAAACCTCGACAGTTCCATTGCCATACTATCTTGTTATCCTTATCGCCTTATGATGTCTTGTTTATTATCAATATTACACTGATCGCGATTAGTTATTCTTGAGTAAATATCTAGCAGATTGGTGAGTAATAAAAAGAATTTTTGTCTTGGGACCAGGTTATTATGAATTTTTTGTAGTACGCCCATGACTAATGCATTAATATAATAAGTGATAATAATTCTATATCATTATTTGACTCCTGTTTATTTTTTACCTTGTTACTATTGCAATTGCTAGGGTTTTGTATTTGAGAAGATTGTGCCTGGGTTATGTTTGAGGGTTTCGTGTTGGTTTGATTATCTGCATTGCTATTTCTTCCTTGCTGTTTGTGGAATTTCTTACTGTTTTCCTTCGCATTGCCCACTACTGTACTACCCTTATTGATATTTACCTTATTGGTAGTACTTTGCTGTTACTATTGTTGTTTTCTTTTTGGGGTATTATATGTCAATTAGTTTTTCCACCGTTCCACTTCTGGTTCTTTAGTGTTTGGGACTTTTGGATGTGCAGTTGGTTCCTTTCCTTTTGATTTACAACTGCTTGCCTGGTCGAATAGTACCTTGGCTTCCTTATACGTTATTCCTTTTTCGTTCATTAAATGCAAATGACTAAATTTCAGGCGCCATGGACCCTATATATAGGGTGAGTGTCTTGCCTCAGAATATTCATTCAACTCTCGAGCAGTCAAGAAAGATGGAAGAGAAAACACATATCAAACTTCTGATCAAAGTTTTGCGATGCGACATACGAAGGTGTAATTAGGAGAAGGCAACGGGCTACTCCTCCACTTTTCGTGATAAAAGTCAAAACACTTGCTATATCTGTCATAAGAAAGTACATTGGTCTTCAGAATGTCCACAACGTCAAAGTAAGATAGGAGTAAAGAGAAACAAAGGTGAAGATACTTGTTATCATTGTCAGGAGAAAGAACATTGGTTTCTATGAGAAAAAAAAAAAAACAATCAAAGAAACAAGAGGAGGAGAAGGAGAAGGAAGAGGAGGAGGAGATGGATTCCCAAAATGAAGAAGATGTAACCTCCGTAAAGAAAGAAGAACCCATGCCAGTCAAAAAAGATAAGAAAAGAAGAGAAGAGGAGGAAAAACCTATGTCGGTGAAGAAATTCAAAAATGGGAGAGACTGAGTGCAAGAAGAAGAAAATGGTCTTTTGCTGATGTGTTGTGAAATTTTATCGTAACCTCTTAAAAGGAGAGAATATACCAGACAGAAAAACGTGTCTCTTGGTTTAGATTTTTATAATAATAAGGACCTACACTCAAGCACTCACGCACGTACATCATGGGGATAAAAGGGATTTAAGTTTTGCTAGATTTAGCAAACTTTGAGTAGTCACTCTTTTCTAGAGAGGTGAGAGGCTCTGAAAACGACCGTCGGGTGATTGTTTTGTTTTTGTTAAAACAAACTCATGATCTGTAGGCAATGAGCTTTAACTGTCTTATTCCTTTGCCACGGCCAAGTCCTACTTCTTTATCTGCTACCGTAGATGATTTGGTCTACTGGTGCCGCTGCTGGTATCTCAGGAGTAGTCAACGTAGATGGGGTAGTGACTGGGATGAAATGTTTGGATCGTCAAGGTCTTTTTCTCTTGGGTCGAGTTAAAGAAGTTCTTTCCCCGGACTCGGGACAAACCAATTATGTGGTTTTGTATTTATTACATATCCCCTTCTTATTCACACATTATGTTAACAACTTGTAATTACACTTTTAACAAAGGAATTAGACACTTAGCGTTTTATGACAGATTTTATACAAGTCTCAACATACATATGCGCGTAACCTGGGCCAGATCTATCTATGTGTATACGGTGCAGCTGCATAACCGGTCAGTATGGATTGTATTACGAGTCTAGGCTCTTACAAAAAGTAACAGAAAAGAGTGAAGACGACAAGCTTTGTAAAATTTAACAGATATTTTATTTCCCTAGAATACCAAGTGAAAAATGAGAAAAGAGAACTTACAGTTTTACGAATCAAATCCAAAAATAATCCAAGAATTAAAAAATAGAATTCCTAATAATAAAATGTCCTGAATGAAACTGAGTTCGATTCCTGGCAAAATCCAAAATGGAAGGCGATGACGTCTGTAATAGTCAGCGTTGTACTGATGTGTCAACAATCTCTTGTTGAATCACAGAAAATATTATTCCAGTTTTGAATTCCGTATAAATTCCAGTAAATATCTTTGTCCAAGAATTTTGTAAGAGCACTTATATATTTCCAGGGAAAAGAATCATTTGAAATAAATTTTCAACTCAAACTGGTCACAACATAACGTATCAAGTGTTTGGAACCTGACTGAATAATTCTTATCATAACATCAGCCATAAGACTAACTAAAACGCAATACAGATTCCCGGATGGGGGTCAAAAGTTCATCCTTCTGGGAAACACAGAAGTTTGTAACAATGAACGCATTTTTCATATCATGTACTCCAGGTATGGCCTTGATTCCAGTTAATGAATCTTACTCTGAGAAAGAATAAAAAAAATAAAAAAAGTTGTTTACCAAAACTGCCACTGGTTCTGAATCAAGGTCAGAAACTAGATACAGTGTTTCTATCATTAGTTGTTTGTCAAAAACAGTCAGGTCTAACAGAACTGAACAGAATTTCTGGACAATGTCAAATATAATAAACAAAGTTGAATTACAATAGCATGCAATGGAATAAAAAAATAACAAACAAATAATTAATTTAAATATACATAACACTTCCCCCCATAAAAGAAAAAGAACGATTTATATAATAAAGCTTTCTTTTTACCATATGTTAATTATGCATCAGGTTTATAAAAAAAAAAACAAGAAATCTTCTGAATGATACAAAGTGTACATGAAATAATATTTCTATATACGGGAAAGTGCATCTGCTATTAAATTGTCTTTTCCCTTGATGTGCCTGGTGTCAATATTAAATTCCTGTAACAAGAAACTAAACCTTAATAATCTCTGATTTTTATTTTTCATCTTGCCGACGAAAGTAAGGGGGTTGTGATCACCAAACACAATAATCGGAGAAGGACCTGAACCAATGTAAACTTCAAAATGTTGTAATGCCAATATCAAAGCCAAACATTCCTTCTCGATTGTTGTATAATTTCTCTGGTGCTTATTTAATTTCTTTGAAAAATAGCACACTGGATGATCAACACCATTTTTACCTTCTTGAATCAATACTGCTCCAACCCCAACATCACTTGCATCAACAGACAGTTTAAATGGTTGACTAAAATTTGGAGCTGTAAGAATTGGTCTTTAAC
>JAECUM010041956.1:0-11602 GCA_016617855.1 Megalonaias nervosa
ACATCACGTACCCTTCTCAGCATCTATATATTCTGAACTGACGCATGAGGGAGATATTCATGTACGCTATAAATAAAAAATAGCGTAGGGTGTCATATTAAATAAATATTTATAGAAACTTTTCAATCTTATAAATATGAACCTTTTAATTCTGATGTGAGTATTCAAATGTGCGCTTAATTTAATTGACATTGAAAAACAGCAGGAAATATGTTAACGTCAGTTTCCTGGAAAATATTTCTTTGAAGATATTGTAGTTAATTATTTAATAGCTCTGTAACAGGTACAAAGTTCAGAATGATACGAATTCCCACTCGGCAACTGTGAAGTTTGTCAATAATGTATGTAGACAATATCACTGAATTTCCTTTGCTGCCTTTAAGGAATAACATTATCCTTGGACCTCTGTATATAATTGCTGTATATGTTGTGCACACACGAGCATAATTTGTGCTGGTTAACACTTTTACAAGTACTCAGAGGGAGATGGTGGTGCGGGCGAATTTATCATGTGGACATTTTGCTGCATTCTAAGGGCAATAACAACATTGACATAATGGGTAATCGTTTTTATTTACTTTTTTCGTCTTCACGTAGGACCACATTTTTAGTATTGAGTAAATAGGATGGCGTGTTTTTTTTTTTTTAACAATATCGTGAATAAGTGATTTTAACTAATAACTATTTATATCGCGGCGGTGTGCCCAGTCTTGAAACATTTGAATAAATATCTGTTCTTGATAAATTAAGTCGTACAAAAGCAAACTATATGATCAATCTCTATTCCACATATGGCAGATACATTAATGTCTTATTTACGACAATAGATGCTAAAATATTGCTTGTTTTCATCAGTTCCGATATAATCAATGATATTATAATAATAATAATATATTTCTTTTGAGTACGCTTATACATGCTATCAAGTTTCGCATATTTCTTCAAAATAAGGACCAAGCGAAATAATGTACTGTGAATCTTTCTCCAGTGTTTACCTTGTAAGTTACATAAAGTTAGCAGAAACCTTAACGGAATTTGCTGGTGCAAGTATAAGTTTACGTGTACAGTTTTACGTGAGCGTTATTCAGTAGCACAGAATATGTGATGGCTGACTTGGAGTTTCAGGAATCCCCCCCCCCTCCATGTTGATTTGTTAAAGAAAATCTATTTTAAATTATCAACATATTGCGTTATGTGAATGAATAGAAAATTATACATTGACTTAATCCAAATAGGTTTTGTTTTTCTTAGTTTGAATCTGGGACCAATTATATGTGTGTATGTGCGGGTGTGGTGGAAGAGGGAGGTAGTGGCAAATGTTTCGTTTCTTGTAATGGGTTTTCTGCAGGGTTGAAACTTGACGTTTTGGGACCACTGTGCATTATTGAGAGGAGTTGGAGTGAGTGGACTAATATTAAAATACTCAGAAGAGGATTGTTGAAAACATAGTTATATCACTATGCCGTTTATGTTGTCTAGCAAGCATAACATTGCATATTCATGATGCTGCTGTTTGACTTGGCAGTTGGTGTGTTTACACGTCACACGTTACGTTCCCAGAAAGCAATCGTTTCAAAATAACAGTTGAGTGTTCAATGAATAATACTGATGATTTCATCTAATCCGCTTTATGAAGTCGAATTCAATGTACATACAGACAGGCTTATCTGTACCGTATCGATCCTGGCTCTTGCAGAAGATTTTATGTTTTTGATACATTCCTAGGGAAAATATGTCTGTTGAGATGAGTAGCAATCGACAGTAAGAGTACTAGGAGCATAAAGTTTTGCCTTAGGGAAAAAATCATTATACAGCGACTTCTTACTGGGGTAAAATAGACTATGTACTATCTTTTTTTATTTGGTGTTGTACGGTATGAAGAACGACTTTAGAGTAGAATATCCTGGCGAGAAGTGTAATGTCAGGGCATTTTATCTGTGTGCGTAGTAAGTGATAAATATGGCGCAATAAGTGCCCTGAAAGATAGGAATATATTAATACATAATCCTAACAAAAGCAGTGATATGCAGGAATAAAGCAAGATGACTGGAAGGAAAACAAACGTGTAGAGATACTGATTTTTTAGTATAATTGTCATCTATATTGATGACCTTTTACTTCTCTTTCCCCTTTATGTTATTCTTTTTCTTCAAATTTCTTTCATTGTATCTTTCTTTCTTCCATTCTTTTCTCTTACGTTTTGAATTTTATTCTCTAACTTTTGTACTTACATTTCTGAGTCTGTCATATAGAACGTCACAGCAGGTCATGTGCATATTTTAAATGATGCAAATTTATAGTTCACTTTTAATACGTACTTTTAAAACCTTCAATATGGGGATTTGAAAATTTTGAGAGAAAAGTCTCCTACAGTACATACGGTATATATGGCACGGTGTCGTTACGACATTTCGTACATTAAACGCACCTTGATGTATAGTTTTATTGACAAAATCCACCAGTCGCAGGTTAGCTTTATCGGCGGGATGAGTCTCCTATTCAAATGTTTGTTAAGTATTGTTTAGAGAGGGTGTACCTTAGGTAGTTGTACTTTAGCCTTGAATCTTGTCTTATTCATACACGACCGCCTTTAGTTACGTGCTAAAACAAGTCAGCTCATCGGGTAAGTTACCGGTTTAGCTACTTAATAGCTGCATTCTTTGAAAGTTTATTTAGCCATGGGTACACCGGTATTGTCGTTCTTAACAAAATAAAGAGCTAAGATGCGTCAGTAACAGGTTGAAAAGAAGATACATTGCTACTGAACATACATGGAAGAATAAAGTAACACCACAAAACCATGGGTGTAATACATTAAACAATATTTGCACCGTTTTAATTTGTGAGCACCCAAAACCTTCCTTCAAACAAAACCACCACTTTGGGGTTATTATGTATCCAAAACTTTCAATAGTATCTTCTAACCCTCTTCTTTTCATGCTCACAAAACAAAATATTATTCCCCTCGTTCAATCAATATAGATATAGTATATACTGCTAATATTAAGACATGCTATCAATTATACCGCAAGGGCCGAATACTGGATATAAAACTGTATTGTCATCTATTCATCCACTTGATATCACACGACACAATATGACATGATGATTTAGATTGCTTGGCAAAGAAAACACACTGAAATGACGAGTGAAAGAACGAATGAATGGAATTACAGGAAGTTGTGTTCAATTCCTTTTGTTTTCTCGTAAATAGTTTACGCTTTTACTTTAAACTGAGAACAAGAAGGTATAAGCTTTCAGTGTGACCAATATTAAAGAGTAAACCGCACAGCAATGATAATGTAACAGTCATTATCTGAAACAAAATATATGGAGTCAAAGAGAGAATCATACACAAAATTACCACGCCCGATTCTAAATGAATGTTTGGTTGGTTGGTTGCATTTTTACGGCGCACCAGCACTGTTACGCTATTTAACGCCATATAAAAGGTTATATCTAGGAATATTTAAAAGTGGTATAAGGTTTCTATCGACTAGTGATATGAAACCACACAGTTAAAAGTAAAACGATACGATGGTAAAGGTAATAAATAGATAAAACTTACCTATCAACGGGGAATGTAAATGGTGTATGATAACGAAGACAGATGAAAAGCTAATGAAAATAAGGGACAGTATATACATTGCATAAAACTGCTCAAGGTGATAGTATAAAAGATATAGCTTATAATAAATGTTTGCTTCTTTCAGGAATTCTATAATACAAGTCATGTTTATTGTATCAAAGGGTTCCCTCATGTCATGAACATTGTAATATTGATCGCGCGTAGGGTGGAGGTCGAAACACTCGATCATAAAGTGCTTAACAGTGAATGGTTCATTGCAAGAAATGCACTCTGGTGGGTCTTCTCCTCTTAGTATGTGAGAGTGGGTTATACAAGTATGACCAATTCGAATTCTTGCAATGACTACCTCCTCCCTACGGACTGCTCTGTAAGAAGGAGTCCATTCTTCTAGTGTTGGCTTGATGGCATGAAGTTTGTTATTCACTGCATCGATCCATGATGCCTTCCATTTCTGACGTAAAGACTCTTTGATACTAGGTTTAAACTCAGTATACGGTATTTTAAAATCAGATGGTTTTAGGGATAACCGCCATTTTAGCAGCGCAATCTGCTTTTTCATTACCGTTAATGCCAATATAGCTTGGTAACCAACAGTATACTATATTGTGGGATGTACTCAGCTTAGTATTTTTGAGGAGAATATTTGATAATAATGGGTTCTCCAATTTTCTGTTGTGTAGTGACTGAAGTACTGATAGTGAGTCTGAGGAAATGATGCTTTTTAAAATACGTTTGATTTCGATATATTGCAGAGCAAGGTCTATTGCTCTGATTTCGGCTGTAAAAATTGATGTAAAATTTGGCAAGCGAACTTTTGTTGTGTCTTTTACACTAACAAAGGCTGCAGCAGCCTTTTCCTCATCTTTTGATCTATCTGTATAAATTCTTGTGTAGTGTTCAAATTAGGTGAGGAGTTCATGTTAAGAGTTGTGGAAGATGGAATGGTTTGCCTCCAATTTTTTTCCATCGTGTACCGTAAAAGATACTTTTGGTTGGTTGAGAAGCCTGGGAGGTGTGTCGGAGATGGACGTTTTCTGAATTTTTGAAAGATCAATTTTGGTACTGTCAAGGCTGGATGATATTCTAATGCCAAAGCTAGGTGTGGCGTTTGGTTTATTTTCATACAAGGTTTTGCATTTGGGTTGAAAAACAGCCGAAAGAGCCGGGTTCAGTGGGTTTGATCTTAATTTGATAGCATACTGTGAGGAAAGCATTTCTCTATGAAGTGTAAAGGTGGTTCGTTCGCTTCAAAGAGTAAGCTTTCACACGGGGATGTCATAAATGCTCCCAGAGCGAGTCTTATTCCTTGATGATGAATTGGGTCAAGCATCTTCAAATAGGACTTTCTAGTTGAACCACTTAACAACGCAACCATAGTCTAGTTTGGAGCAAATAAACGTTCCATATAAACTGAGGATGACTTTTCTATCAGCACCCCAGTCAGTGTGCTCTACTACTATAAGTAGATCTAGAGATTTCAAGCATTTCGCTTTCAAGTTCTTTAGGTGTGGAATAAAAGTCAGTTTTCTGTAAGATAATACCTACAAACGTTATTTCCGCAACAACTGGAATAGGTGTTCCCTCCAGCGTGAGTTTAGGTTCATCATGATGTCTTCGTAACTGACAGAAATGCATACATACTGTTTTTGACTACGAAAATTTGAAACCGTTAGTATTGGCCCAATTTTGAGTCTTGTTGATATTTTGCTGTAGTTGTATTTCAATTGTTTTGCATGTGTTTTGATCGATAACACATTAAAAGGTCATCAACGTATAAGGAGCAATCCACACCAGGAACCAAACACTTCGTGATGATATTGATTCTGATGTTGAAAAGCGTCACAGATAAAATACTGCCCTCTGGCACACCCATCTCTTGCTCGTACATATCAGACAGGGTGGAGCCCACTAGTACCTTGAATTCTTGGAGAGAAAGTTTAAAACTAAAGAGGGCAGACGGCCTTTTAGACCAAGATCGTGCAGGTCATTTAGTATCCCGTACTTCCATGTCGCGTCATAGGTCTTTTCTCAGTCAAAGAAAACCGCTACTAAATGTTCCTTCTTGATAAAAGCGTCGCGAATAAATGTTTCCAGTCTAACCAGATGATCATTGGTGCAACGACCATAACGAAAGCCAGTTTGGAAAGGAGATATTAGATTGTTGGTTTCCAAATACCATACAAGCCGAGAATTGATCATTCGTTCCATTGTTTTGCATACGCAGCTAGTTAATGATATAGGTCTATAGTTGGTAGGATCTGCGCTATCTTTACCTGGTTTGGGGATTGGTATTACTGTTACTTCTTTCCAAATTTTTGGTACATTACCAGTAATCCATAAATCATTGAAGATTTCCAGAAGAACTGTTAAGGATGGTTCTGGAAGGTGTTTCAAAAACTGGTAATGTATATCGTCAGGCCCAGCGGATGTATCATGGGCCTTATTCAAAGTTTCCATAAGCTCCAACACTGAAAACGGTTGATTATAACTTTCCGAGTTATTCGATGTGAATTTCAATCGTGTCTTTTCTTTCTGAGCTTTTAATATTCGGAAAGCTTCTGCATAAATAGACGATAAGGAATTTTTAGAGAACCTATCAGGAAGTACAATGACTATTTCATGTTTGGAATTGAAATTGTTTTTATTTAGTTTCAGATGTCGGAAAGAATTGTTTCCCCTTTCCATTTATTTTGCGGATCGTGTCTCAAACTTTCTTTATAGAGGAACGAGAATTTAAATTTGAAATATATTTTTTCTATGATGCTCTTTTACTTTCTTTAATTGTGCGGCGAGCTTTGGCCCGAACAATACGGTACATAGTTAAATTTTTGGGCGTTGGACGATTATTAATTGTTTCAGTGCTTCTCAGCGTTATCTTATGGTTTCTATACATTCATTGGGTTCTTTTTCAGTTCGGCAAGTACTTAGGGATGGATTCCTCTGAAATCTCAATTAAGACAGAATTAAAATGTTGAATAGGGTCATTGTCGTTTAGAACGGTATCCCTGTTAAGCCTAGGTGTACAAAGTGTTTCAAACTTAGCCCAGTCGGCCTTCTTTAAATTCCATTGTAGAACTGCGTCATCAAATTGTAGAGTTAATATTTTCAGGTGAGATTGGAAATTGATCACTGCTGTGAAGGTCATCAGAGACCTTCCAGTTATAATCTAAAAGTAACGAAGGAGAACAAATTGTCAAGTCGGTAGACGTGTATGTACCCGTTCCTGGGTGTAAGTGCTTCGGAGAATTGGTGTTATATAGATACAAATCGTGTCTAGAAATGAAGTCTTCTACTTTGTGGTCTCTGTCACTTATGTGGTTTGATTCCCCAAAAATGTTATGGCCATTAAAATCCTCGAGCAAAACAAACGGCGTGGAATGTTGTTGAACGAGTGTCTAATTCATTTGGTAGTAGGTTGGTGTTTGTTGGTATTTAAATTGAACAAAAAATAATCACTCGATGTAGACTGACAGTTACAGCCATGGCTTGCACATTTGTGTTTAAAGGGATGATCTCTACTGTTCACAGCAATATATATTCCTCCTGAGGCCTTGTCACCATTCTGAATGTTGGTGTTAAACGGGGAGTAGTTTTTAAGTGTGATGTTGTCCGTATCTTTAACAAATGTTTCCCGAAGGCATAGTACTGCAGGATGATAAAAGAAGAATATCATTGCAACTGGCTTTAAATCCTCAACAGTTCCATTGTATGATGGTGTTCTTCATTGTACGTTTAAAATGGAGATTTTGGAGCTAAATTAGACCTTTCGCGAGAAAACGTGTGTGGTTATTTCTCTGGAGGAAGTACGGGGATCATATTTTTGGTAGGTTTGGAGCCACTTTGAGAACGTGGAGCAGTTTCTTTATATCCATGCTCTCAATATCTCCAAGCCTATTATAGAGTTTGATGGGGTTATTGGACCCCTTTTGCTTTCTATTTCCTTGAGATTTATTTTTATTTCTTGGTGATCTCGGTTTTGGGGTTTTGTTAAATGTTGTTTGCGTAGATGCCGAATTTTTGTGTGCTTGGTAATGGCGGGTGTTAGAACTCGATGGTGAATAGGGCTGATCTGTCTGTGTTTGGGAGTCTTTCGTTGTTTTAGGATTGTTTTTCACTACAGTGGAGAAGGGTTGGCCAGGATGGGATGTTTTTGCCTGTACAAGTTTTCTACCTTCTCGATAGGAAATGTTAGATGTATACTTTACCCTCTGTATTTTCTTCTCCTGTTTCCAGGTATAACAATCATTGGAACTGGCGTGGTGCTCATTTCCTCAGTTGACACAATGCGGAGTTGCTCTACACTCATATTCCTGATGAGAATGTTCTCCTCATCGGCCACATAGTTGGTTTTGAGCATCGGTCTTCATGATATTTCTCACACTTATAGCATCGAAGTGGGTTTGAACTGTATACATCAACCTTCACTTTCAAAAAGCCAACTTTGACCACTCTGGGTACTGTTGGTTTGTTGAAGCTGAGTACAATGGTGATGGTCCCCTGCAGACTGTTGTTACGTTTAATGCGTATTCTATGGACTGCAGTGACACCTTCATTTTTGATCCTCTGAATGATATCCGTGTTGCTGACTGCAGCCAAGTCACGTCATCGAATCATGCCTTTGGATGTATTGAGTGTTGTGTGGGAGAATGAGGTCACTGGAGTATCGAAGAAAGTTTTCATCTTCCTGATATTTTGTGTTTGGCCTCGTCGCTCACATTCAACAAGAAGGCAGCCTGATTTCAACTTTTTAACACTTTTTGGTGCACCAATCAATCCCGTAATTGTCTTTTCAATAACAAATGGAGAAAGTGCGGCGAAAGGTTTGAACCTTCTTTAGATTGTATAACCATGAAGCGTGGAAATGACACCACACTACATGGTTCGTAATCTGAGTCAGATCCAGTTTTGGTGCGTTTGAGTGAATTTGTTTGGAATTTCCATTGTTGTTGTGTTTGAAATTCAGCACCTGTTCTCCCCGCCCACCAAGGGGCCTAACAAGGGGACACTTTTCAAGTGCCAGGGATACACAGATGTTATACTCAGGGGACAAAATCACCACCTGAGTCATCCCGTAAGATATACTCAGTTGCTAAAATTACCTCCCGATTGACCCGTTAAGCCACCGCCTTCTAGGAAATCTTCTAAGACTTGGGGAAGGGAAAGTTAAAGTTATAGAATGTAGGGGCAACGGTGGTATTAAGAGAGATACAACGAGAAAGATAATGAAGGTGAGCGAGTAAATAAAGACGTCCTAGGGATCGGCCTGACCAGCCGATTTGTCGAGACCGGGCCCATCCCGACCACCCGTCTAGAAGAAGTAGATGCCAAAGTAGTGTATTGCATCGGAAAGCCTCTGCTCAACTACCAGGATCCTTTCCTCTCCCGACACGGGTCGCAACCCACGGCAAACAGGTTGCCTCTACTTAGTCGCCTCTTACGACACGTAGCGAGGCACATCGGGCAATTCTGCGACCCCGGGTAGCTCATGGGGTTGCTCGAACATGACTGGCCAAATAAGTACTCTAAGAAATTTACTTACCAGTACCAATAAACATTTCATGTGTATGGTTTGATGTCCAAGCACATAATGAGGAACAACACGCCTATTTCTAATTTCTTCCACATGATCGTATCATTAATTGACAGGGTCGATTGCTCACCTAAGAGTTAGCGCTAACCATTGTCGATTATGCCTGCAGGTACGAAGAAGCTTAGCCATTGACTAGAAAAGATTTTGCAAGTGTCGCAGATGCAATCGAAGGTATTGATAAACAGTGACCATTAAGATGTCCAGCATTATTACAAGTGGACCTTTTCAAAGAATTTCTCATTTCTATTGATGCGATTGTAACCAAACATTGAGTACGTGTTCGTGCTAGACATGTCAACACTCATAGTGACGAACCTGTTGTGGAACAATTTAGCCGCACACATGGAGAACAATTATTCGGTCATCAATATACGCATGAATTGTTGATGAGATCTCGGAGTGCTAGCACAGAGGTGTCACACATTGGTAGCACGTCATTAATAAGTCGTAGCAGCAGTAAACATTGAAATCGCATGCACGATCCAATTAAAGCCAGTTAATGCACGTTGACAAAAGAATTTTACATTTACTCAGAAGATTCTTTCACAGATAGCTCAGGTACAACCGCTCAGAGACAAGTTTGATCGGTTTATGTCTGCAACAGGAGAATTAGAAGGTTTGCGACTTCGTGCTACTGTCCTGTTATGGTCCGTCGATGTATTTATGATTTCGGAACGCATGATATTCCAAGACAACTAACACGTAACCTTTCGATACCTATTAATAAACATGCAGTTGTGCGAGAGGAATTCCAGGTTATTCCATCGAATACGGTACTACTACCAATATTTTTTTCAACGCTTTGACGTGTCAGTCGTAAGATGATTCACAACACAATGCAGGCCATTCGCATAGGTGGTGATTATATCAATAGTATCCATTTCATGGTATTACGCGGTAATAAACCTATTTTAGTGCATCGGAAAAACACAGTTCTGACACCATTTCATATTTGCCATGGTGTGCGATTTCACGTTGGTCGCGAAAACATTCCACGTACAGCTCTTGTTTAAGATTTTTCTGCACATTAACCCGAGCGGCTCCATTTGTTCTCTTGTTATTTTCAGAGGAGTATGCTCCTACCAAAATCGAGTACATTTTAGGGCCCAACCCATATACTTTTCGACTGGTTGACCCGAAAATACATCTTTGTTCTTATCAGCGTCCTTTTCATTGGTGTTACTAAACAATGTATGTTCTCTGAGATAATCGCTGGTATCAAACTCATGCTCCAAACGTCGTTAGTTACATCAGCAACGGGCCAATGTTGGTGTACAACATCTTGATCAGATCCTAGTAAAACGTTTTGATCTTGTCATAGTAAACGTACAACCGGGGTGAACTAATATACATTGGTTTTGTCAGATTTAGCTCTGATTTTTGTGAACGGCAAGAAGTCCACCATCAAAGATCTTTCTAGATTAAAAGACCGGATCATCGACGAGCCTTCGAAGCTTTTCTTACGCATAAGATCTACACGTATTCGTTTGAGCAGATTTTCCATTGCTTATCTGCATCCCGAATTGCTCCTGACATTGAAACAGTCATTCTCACATTCATTTGTGGCATTTGCTGTCAAATGCGTATTCATCTGTATGTGCTACACCGTTCACACATGCTGGCTAAATTCAAGCACTCGATGGAACGTGGTTTCCAGTCGTAGACACAGCTAGAGGTTTTGCACGTGCAGTACATAATTATGTTTGGTCCTATGACTTGGTAGTAGTTTATGTTATTGCCAGCTGACTTGCTTGAAAAATACATCACCATCGGTATATGACTTGTACCAGCTCAATCCTGCACATTACGTATCATAACTGGGAAAGCCTTGGAGTGCGTTGTGGTCAAAAACCAACATTGAATTGTGTTACGTATATGTAATTTAATTACTTGTGTGTTAGTTTTAAATTCTCTTTTATTTTATTTTTATTTCATTACATGTTATTGTAATGATGATTTTATTCACTGGTTTTGACATTTTTATTCGGAAAACTCAGTTTTCTGTTTTGACCTGATAAACGCAGTATATTGCTACATTTTATTGTTAGCTGACCTGGTTCTTGACCTTGGTTTAGAAATTAGTAAACATAGAGTGAAAATGATTGGTCATTATCAAGGTCATGTTTGGCCCACGTGTTAGCTCTATTTTCTATTTTGTAAACAACTTTTTTGTATTGAATCTTATAGTAAGATTTGTTTAGTAGAATTAAGTTCTTCCATGGCATACGTGTCTATCGGCTGTGTGCTTTTACTGCGTTGTTCCAACTTTGTGACCACGTGGACCATCATGTGATCTAAAATCGCGGGTAAAAACAGATATTTTGTAGAGATTTTGTCAGTTGTAAAATAATACCTTAAGAGCTCAGAGGTATTTTGTGCTGTGATCAGATCGAATTAGCTTTTTCTTATTTAAAATAATTTAT
>JAECUM010041958.1:0-15037 GCA_016617855.1 Megalonaias nervosa
GGGGGGGGGGGCAGATTACCAACCAAGTTAATCTGTGCTGATTTGCAGACGGAGAACGAGTATTCTCAACAGTCTTTTCATATTTACTAACACAAGTGATTGCCTAGGACTGCACATGCTGTTTCACATGAATTCTATATTGAAGGAAAGGCAAACTAATAATAATCATTCATGACTGCTAAAGACAAAAAATAACTTATATACAATATCATTTTGTATCGATTCTCCATCTCTTATATGCAAATGTGTATCGTTACAGTAAAAGTATTGACGCATCAATATATCGATGAATCATTTCACCCCTACTATTAAGTATATGATATTGTCAAACTATAATATATATTTGCATTATAATTGTATTTTGATATTTCCTGAAGCTGAGAAAGCTACGTATCAGATATATAAAACACATCAGACAGAACATGTTTGCTGTACATGACACTCTCTCAAGCTATGATACATATCTGGGTTAAATATTATCAAAAAGACAAACGAATGAACAAACAACAGTGCAGAATAATCAAACAGTTTTTGAATAGCACAATGACAGCATCAACGTTCCAACTATGTGTTTAATAATAGTGACAAATATACGATTGCAAAGAAAGAAAAAATGACTTATTAATATTCAAAATGAGATCAGTAAAATCAAACTGATTATATTTGAACCAATTATCTGGAATTTTAACAAGCTAAATGTCATATATACCAAAACGTCGTCCTTTACATAATTTCATTCTTTAAGGGACGATTTAGCAAGGGCAACATTGATATATTTCTGCTATGCAACAAAGTTAGAAGCATTATAAGAAGCTGCTACTAGGGTACCAGTCAGTCATACCATGTAAGACATCACCCCTGATATATACTGATATATGTATTGCCTAAGCAATCATTGATCTATAGCAAATCCTATCGGCAGTCAATAATGAGGCCAAGTTATCAAGAATATCTATCTCATACAAAACTGCTCAGATTTTCTCCTAATTGTGTTAGTCATATAATATTTACTCTGATGCCATTCTCCTTAAATATGTAAATACAGATAAAATGTTGACAATAATTTCAGTGGATTAAAGAGTTATGGTAACAGATATATGACCAATAATTTTTGTACTAAGGGTACATTTTCTTTTTAAAAAAAAAATGAATGTCTAATAACATTTGGTGGTAAAATAAGTTTTAAAAACGAAACAATTTGATTTTGTCTGGATACACTTCAGCAAGGAAATTGGCATCAGATTAAGAACGGTATGACCAAAGCAATTAGACGCTGCGTATTACAAGTGTCAATTTTATGGGCTACCAACTAAACATGAATAGTGAAAACTAAGCCACCCAACTCCCGCTTCTGCTCGAGATTGACAATGGAACATGAATGAAGCAACAATTGTTCAGCAAATGTATGTGTGCTATTTGCAATAACTTTTCAAAATTAGATAAAATGTAATATGAATTACAACATATACGTAACATATCCCCAAGGATACAAACGGATGATATAAGCAATAAAACTTAATTTTGACATATTCATCAAACACACATCTGATAGTACTTAAATTACACAGGACAATACTTAATGAATACAGATACATGTACACAAAATACAGCAATAATAAGCTCTTATACACGTGAAAGTGCATATGAGATTTACTTATATTTTCCCTTTATGTGCCGACTATAGGTGTATTATTCTTACAACACCAAACTCCGTCTTAAAATCATTGATTTTTATTTTTTAGTGTGTTGATGAAAGTAGCGGTTGTGATCAATGAATACAATAATCAGGGAAGGAACTTAATTAGTATCCACTTTACAATGTTGTGAAGACAACATTAAAACCAAACACTCTTCTTGATAGTGGAATAACTTGTCTGTTGCGTATTTAATATTTTCAACCCAACCCCCCCCCCAAAAAAAAACCTCTGGATGATTCTCACCATTTACAGCCATCTGAGTTAATACGCCGCCAATCCAAACATCACATTGATCTACCAACATCTTAAATGATTGGTTGAAATCTGGCGCTAAAAGAAATGGTACACTTTTAAATATGGCTTTTGAATTATCAAGTGCATACTGAAATTTGTCAGAACTGTAACATTTCGTCTTCCTATTCAATACATTGTTCAGGGGCTTTGCAATTATGGAAAAAAATGTCACCAAAATTTCCGATAATATCCAGGAAAACCCAAACATTGCATTCGTTGTTTGTGTACATACATGCACAGGGAATGCAGAGGAAAATCTAAAAGGTAACTTCTACGTGTTTGAGTTTCCATAACACACTATATGTCCTAACAATATGAGACGAGCTCAGTAAAACTCACTTTTCCTTAAATTAATTGTCAAATTAGCCTTACGGAAGCGAACGAAGAATAATGGGATGGTTGTGAGGTGATCATTCCATTATTCTCCTTAAATAATGAACTCGTCAACGCATGCATGAGATACATCAGTATCAGATGCTATAGTGTTCATTAAGGACTGCAATGCAGAGGAATAATTTGCATTCAAATGGCATCAATTTGTATTGGTAGCATGCAAACGAATTTGGAAATGCTGGCATTTCTTTTGCTCTGTCCGTATGCTGAAAATGCGAATCTCCGTTTTGAGATGTCCAACCTGGTGGCATATTATGCTGTTTTAATTCGGTCAATTCGGTCTTCTATTATCGGTATCAAACATGTTTTGGTTACACCCTTTACCTTTCTGTGGTTTCTGCAAATACCAAAATAATAATAATGTTTATGCACAGTAATTTACGGTGAACTCCAGTTAAAGTCATTCATCAGCAAATACTCAACTTTTCGTTTTCAAACATTCCCGCTTGGTAGGATTCCTCATATAAGGGTGCTATTTTCCAGGCATGGAATCTACAATTGTAACATTTTGGCAGATTTTGTTTCTTCAAGTTGGAATGTCTGGGAAGAAGTGCTCATACCCACATATTAGCGCTTTTAACTCATTCGTCTACGGTGACTGTTGATGTGAAAGGTTATTATCCAGATTCTTTAATATTTCAGAATTGTGAGGACAGGTTGAAACAGAATCATTACATTTCACTTCTACCATATCATTTAAATCGCCACTGTGTGTGACAGGATCAACAAAATGTATTCAGTGATGTACAGACATATCTCGATCGCATAATCATTTAACATATTTACACGAATGGTGACATAGTTATTTCTGTTTTTCCTCATATGCAAGTAGATATAATTTCAATCAGTTTCTCTTTAAGTTGGTAAGGACCATAATATCTGGCCAAAAGAGGATTTTGAAACATTGGCAAGAACTACATAACTGTGTTACCACTCTGAAAAGTCCTTGCCTTTGTAGCATTGACCTGCCTTAATTGTATCTTAAGGCAGTAGACAGAAAATAATATCTTACTACTTCATACTAACCATGTCGTAACCTAAAAGATTAGTGTCGGGATCCTCTGTTAAAATAAGTTGTTATTTTCTTTTAACTGTTCCAATAATCCATGGACATTATGCCTAAGAGATATTTCAGGTGAACTAAAACTGGCAAACTAAAAACTAAAACAAGATATACAATACTTGGAAACATGTTTTATTTTCGGACTTTAAAACATGACTTAAGATCTTGTGGTATGTCTTGAAGACTCCCTGATGACCAGTCAAATTAATTTCATGAGCTAACATTAGAGTTTACGGTCTATATGACTTAGGTAACATTATTTAATAGGCCAATGACAGCTCGGCACCACAAATGTATAGCTCACTGACCTCACATCTTCACTTGATACCCATTTTCTTATGAGGCCCACATTTTGCAAAGAGTAGCGTGTTGGTACCTATACATAGTCCTTGTCGCTAATAGCACCCTGTTACAATCAGATAGCACGCAAGATCCTTATTCATGTTCGACGACAAGCGATTCTTGTTTGTCAACCTTGATTAGAAATGAGAGAGTGAATAAAGTGTTTAAAAGATGATCACAATAATCAATACGTTTTGATTGATCAGCAACAGGAGCAAACGTTACCTCAACAAAGGCTTACCTAATGCTTGTTTTAGCCACATCGATAGTTCCTGATCAAGTTCATTCGCAAGACAAATTTCTGATATGGTTCTAGTAACTGTACAAGCAGGGCAAAACTATTGCATTTAATTTTCGATAGGATTTCTTTTTGACCGAAACAAGGTTTGCCGGTTACAAGTGGATTGACCACAACTTTATCTCCAGAAGCTTAAGAGTGCAAAATGCAAACGCGAAAATAAGAAATGAAGTTCCAAATGTACAGAGAATAATGAAAGATGGAAATGTTATAAAAACTAAAATAAATATATATGGAAAGCAAACATTATTGTGCCACACATTCAGTTTGGATGTTTTCTAGATGTTATCAAGTTAGTTCCCCTTTTTTCAGGGAAAAGGTAGATCACTATATTTTACATTTTGAAAAGTAGCTATAACTTGGACATGGTAAAGAGAGCATTTGAATTTGGTATTATAGTGTGTACCTAATGGCAAAGCTTGTAAAGTTTGTACTTCACTATCAGACGAAGCTTGGGCTCACTAAGATTTGGACAAAGCATACATCTTTAATGCATACGAGTTGGTACCTGAGGCATATCGATATACATATATACATAAATACATATACAAATACATACATACATACATACATACATATATACATACATGCATACATACATAACATACATACATACATAACATACATACATACATACATGCATGCATGCATACATACATACATACATACATACATACATACATACATACATACATACATACATTCATGCATGCATACATACATACATAAATACATACATACATAGACACATATATACACATACATACATACATAAATACATACATACATACATACATACATACATACATACACACACTTACATAGACACATACATACATACATACATACATACATGTATGAATGGGAGCGTGCGTGTATGAGTGATTGCGTGCTTGCGCAAATGCACACATACACACATACATACATACATACATGCATGCATACATACATTCACACTGTTTTCAATATTTAATTTATAATATCTGCTTCATCTTTGACCATGATTATGGATAGAATTGTTCTCTAACTGACTTTTGTCATAGTTCTAAGTTGGAAATTAGGATTTTGCCTACCTGAGTCTCTTTGTGTTTTTTAAGGTACATATACAATGGATATTTCAATTTAATATATAGCTTTGCTTCTAGCTCAGATGGTTCTGGAAGCTGAATTCCTTGAAATGTTGCCGAAAATTCCATATGAAGTTAAAGGATGCCAAGGACAAATATTATGTCGCAGGTCAAGTGAGTATATGTATACATGTTGAGTGGTAAACAAATGTTTTAAATCATGTGTTGTGATCTGTCTAATGTATCCGTTTTAGTTTGCAACATATATATTTGTAGAGGAGTTATGTATTCAATGTATTCATTGGAGTTACTGAAGTGCTCATTGACTCTCAGTTCAACATGTTTTTTTTTTTCGAATTTTGTAAATTGCTTACAATGCTTCGTTGATTACATCAATGCTACAACAGGACATTGAAGTGTATTTGTTCATTAGGATATTCAACATTTCTAGTATATCAGGACATTGGAGACTATGGGAAAACATTCGAAAAATCCTACCGTCTTGGAAACTGTGATAGAACATGTAGAGTCATGTGGGCCTTAGTTCACGATATTTTGTCATGTTTAACTTTCACTTTGTATTTAAGCGACAAATGCTGTTTGGCTTATTATACATAAATTGTTGCTTTCATTTTCTTTATATTTTAAGACCTAGGATCGTAACAATACATACATACATATATTTATCAGATTCAAACATAGTGGACTTCAGAACGATCTGTATGACCATATATGTTTGCACAAATGACTGATTGGTAGAAATAGAATATGTAGATCATCACAATTTCATTCGAACTTGATACACCGTTCAAAGAAAAAACCGTATACTTGGTGTTATCAACATTAATTCCCATCTCAAAAAGCACTCTTTAAATTTTTCTCTCATACAAAGTCAAAACTGAATGAAATTTTAATATCTTTCAACTTTTTCAAATCGACAGTAATTATAGAACGAACTTGACGTAACGCTTCCTCCATACTTAAACTCCTTTATTCATGTTTAAGATTTTAGACACTAATTTCAAACATTTGACTACGTTTCTTCAATGGATCTTCTTGTGCTGTGTGTGTATTACTGCATCTAGGCCTGGTGTATCCGTTATATTACTCCCACCTCTAACGTGTATGAAATGTAAGAAAAATATCGAGCCCTTTCTCAAAATCATTCAAGATGATTTCTCCATCACCTGGCAAATAAACAGATAAATAAATAAATAAATGTGATGAATGGTATATATAATGAGAGCGTTCCTTCTTCATATTGTCTGAGCTCTTATAGAGCTGTTATAAATATATATATATATATATATATATATATATATATATATATATATATATATATATATATATATGTGTGTGTGTGTGTGTGTGTGTGTGTGTGTGTGTGTGTGTGTGTGTTTATCATCCGTACTGAAAATATTGAACGAGAGGTATCATTTAGGTAATCACACACACAAAATCTGAGCTGCTTCTTAGTGTGAACATAGATATACATATATAAATAAAACAACTTAGAGAGGACATAAACATAGTTCTTTCCACGTACAATCTCGGTCAAACACTCGAAACCAGCTCTGTAGAAAACTGTCGTCATTCAGGTCGAAATCAATCGAATAGAATTCAACTGAACTTGAGATGACATTTAGTTGTACAAGTGCATCTTTCAACTCATCCGGAGATAATATATTATCACCTAAAATGAAATAAAGTATTTTGTTTTATTTCCGTCAGTTACAAAACAAAAATAACTTTCTTACTAGAAGAAAACTATAGTTCACTTGGATGATTGATATATTTCCTATCTGTGTCTTACTTCAGATTAATATTTTTGTATGTATTGCATTTCATCGTCAAATTACAGAAGAGAAACTATCTAATTTAATCGTAAAGCCCATCGCTACATACTAAAATCATGATAAATAACCTCTGCAATATATATATATATATATATATATATATATATATATATATATATATATATATATATATAGAGAGAGAGAGAGAGAGAGAGAGAGAGAGAGAGAGACAGAGACAGAGAGACAGAGAGAGACAGACAGACAGACAGATCGACCGCTCCGATGGCCTAGTGGTTAGAGCGTCCGCCTCGGATGCGGGAGGTCGTGGGTTCGATCCCCGGCCTAGTCATACCAAAGACTTATAAAAATGGTACCAATAGCTGCCTAGCTTGGCGCGCAATATTAAGAGGTTAGTGTTAGGCCTGGTCGGTCAGGTGTCAGGATAATATGACTGGGTAGGACATCATGCTACATGTCTACGGCATAATGCCGCAGTGCTGGACATCACCATAAACTGCCTCACTGGAGACATCGTACCTATATGACTTAAAACAATGCTAAAGCTACGTTAAAAATCCAAATCACACACACACACACACACACGCACACACACACACACACACACACAGATAGATCGATGTGATGAATGTGTGCTGTCTTTTACAGACAGTTTCGTTTATTATGCACTATTTAAGCAGATAGAACATATATATATATATATATATATATATATATATATATATATATATATATATATATATATATATAAAACATGCCAAATTACAATTGTTTTGCAATATCCCTTTATGTTTGTTCATCCGTATTTATTCTGAAATAATTTACGGCTATATTTTTTGTTAAATACAGTAGTTGTGTGGATTTTGATAGCATAATATAGTCTCAGTTTCTTTTCGTGCAGTAATTTGGAGGTGATTTTACATGGGTATAATGTTAGGTATTTGAACGAGAAAATCCATTATTTTTCTTGAATTTCCGTGAAACTTGAAAAAGGATCGTCTTCATCAGTTTAATAGACTTTTGAGACATAGGCAAGATATCGATGATCCACAGTAGTACGACAATTTTAATAGAAATTTGCAGATTTATAGAATAATTGCATTTTTGTGAAATGATTGGAGATTAATTGTGCACAAAGAAAGTTTTAAGAAATGCTTGATGAAGTAAGAAATACAAAGATATGAAAACACGTTATAGCTGTATTGTCGACCGTAGAGTTACTACTTGTTTCTGGGTATCCAGATGAAAAGGAAAAATGAGTTTATATTGCATAGAACATGTAACAATTCATTCTTGACTGTAAGTGATTTGTTTGTCTACGTATGTGGTAGTTTGATACCCTATGATACATATTAGAGCATTGACGAACAACTGTAGATGACATTTAAGAGAGCGCAAGGTTCGGTATTAAACTATGAATTAATCCATTCACAGAAGGATGAAAAATATATTATGGTATAAATTGATTCAATGAATCTAATAAAGCCAACATACACCAGTCATGTAGGGAAATTGATGAAAAGAACATAAATCATGAAACTAGTATGTTCAATGCATTTTATATATTTTCTTTGGAGACTTTATACTTATAAGCAAATGAACCTGAATAAAATACAGTTGTAAAAGAACACAAAATAAAGTTTTATAGATAAATATACATTTGCAAAAGGCATTGAATAGTTAAAAAGAATGCGTTACACATTTTGATAATGGAATACGTGAAGATAAATATTGCGTATTTATTGAACAGGTCTTTAATAATACAATAGAACAGTCGTAATCAAGAAGAAAAATAAAATGCACAGTGTAACCCTAAGGTGACAAGTATGATACTTAAATATAAGGACAACTCTGTGAAAGTCATTTTAATTTGGTAAGAGGATTTGCACCAATACACTACTACCAAAATTGAATAATTTGGAAATATGTATGCAAGCATGTTAGGTATTGTACAGGAATAACACCAATTCAATTACTATAGTAAGTTACAGGATAAAGCTGATATTTTGGTAGAAGGAGGAAATGAACCTGATATATTTTCAAACTATTGTAAGTTTAGTAATGCTATGTCAAAGGTTCAAATGAGACTTTACTTATTAAAAATGGCCAAATGTATTTAAAGCTATGCATCGTTATAAATGTGCAGATTTGGGTTGTTTTCTATACATTAGGTTCATTATCATTTCCGCAAAAACAAAGTAACAAGACAGCCGCACCAAAACCGAAACAAAATAAATCCTTTGATTTTTAATATTTTAAGGATTTTGGATTCAACTACTGCGGATACCTTATAGAATAAGTGTTTATTTGGTTAAATAGAAAAGAAATATTCCATGTCTATGATTGTGTATTTATTTCTGCATTAATTTAGAACGATACTTGATACAAATTTGTGAAAAAATTATAAATACTGCCTTAACAGACTTTATTTTCGGGATTTATTACTAACATGAATAAAACTATTTTATGAGACAGCTAATTAATGCACATTGCAAAAGCATATAAGTCTTATAATTTAAAACGAGGTTTTAGACCATGAATTAAATTTATCTGTCCACATTTATTCTGGGTGGTTTTGGTTATTGGATAAATTACATGAAACAATAAAACTATAAGAAAAAATACTGTTAATAATACATAAATTAACGTATTTCAATATAATGATGGTACACAAATATTGTTAGATGCTGGCAAAATACCAACCTAGGCTGAATCTGCAAAAGCAATCTCATGGCCAAAAGAAGAAGATAGGGATGTTCGGAATGGTGCAGTAACATTATCAAATATATGACTGTATCAAGTGTGCTTACGTTAGGATATTTGTAAAGTCTTCGAGTAAATTCATCTAATATCACGAACAAGATACCGAGACAAATACTCTAACAAACAGAGCTGTTTTTTGCTAACAATGACACACATAACGTAATGTTTTAGCACATGTATAGATTTAAATGTCTTCTTCTGTATGTCTCTTTTTACCTGTAAAATGTTTGGTTTTTTATCATTCTTTAAAATTAAATTTGAAATACATTTGAAGGTAAGACGGTGAGAAAATAAATATCTCAGGTATAAAACTGGATTGAACATTTGGTTCATGTGATAACTACTAGTCGTTAAAATGGTATATAAATTAATTTTCAAATCTATGTGTACGAAATATAGGACACGTGTATGTGTCCATGAGTACAAATAAGCTTTTCTCCGCCGTATAGATTTTAATATCCTCTGTGCCAAAATGTACGATCTATCAATATTCTGAAATTATGTTTATTTCTTTGAATAATATTTCCTGTTAGCATTACGGATTAATACTTAAATTTTCCTATGTTGAATGAAGCACATTCACAAAAGTGTCGGGACTGATTGTGTTGAAGTCATTTTATTTTTATTTTATTATTTTTATACTTATATTTCACGCAAAAATGATTCCGGTCATAAAATCGTATGCTGGAAATTGCGGAAGATATGTTAAATTAAAAAACTCCACCCTCTAAGCTCCATTCATCCTCAGGCATGTGTCACAAGGACACATGGGCAGAAGGTAGATCTTTAATGAATAAACGTATGTACAATATATCATCCTTGAGGAAGGTTGCCCCAAATGCCAATAAACTGAATTATTTAAATACTGTACTATGCAATATTAGTATACTGTTGATGTTGTATTGTATATTTTAGTATCGGAGAACAACTACGTTCAATAAGTTTTTTATATAAGCTCCGTTTTGATGACAATAGAAATATATAGGTCAACAATAGAACTTGTAGGGACAGATTTGAAATCACAGCACTCGATGCATACTTGATACAGATACAATTGAACACTACCGAATCGCAATATTCAATTAGTAAAATGTCCCCAACTGGGCAGAGATCATACTGGAAGTCGTCGAATGGAGTTTCCATCACCAAAACTGAAGAACAAAACATCTGAGTCCAGTTTAATTAAAATCAAAACCCGATAGTCCGAAAAAATTACTCCTATTGACCGATATATCTTCTAGCTTACTAACCGGTTACTCTCATTTATAGCCCTTAAGGTCATTTTTAACTAACATGGTTAAGATAATTAGCAATAGGATCAAGCATATACTCAAAATCATCACGCTCTTCTTTACAAAGCTTATGACTTGTCATTAAATTCAATGGTTCATTAGTACGCACTTAAAACTCACTTATGATTGTATTCTTATAAACGGAATACATCCTTAAAAGATGATCCACATTCTTGCTTTAAAGAACGTATTTCATTACATTGAGTCACGTCGGCAAATATTTATGGCGATGGCTTTATTTTTGCGCTTTCTGGAGAGTTATACAAAAGATGTAATACATATATCCCCCTATAATAAGTTCATGCAAACATTATGTAACCGCTTGCCACTTAGAGCGTTCACCATTCACATTATATTTCTTTTTCTTGTGTTGTTTTTCTTACAGAATTACTTAAATATATATTTTCAAAGAGGCAATTATGACATACATAAATGAATTGTATGTTTTGTGCTCAGTCAAATGATGTCGTACAGGTTATGTAAGTTATGTATGTACATTCCCGATAATAAACTTTAAGTTCATCTAACCAACAACTTCGTTAGCTAAATACGTGCTTTGTATTGACTGAAAAAATCCAATTTCTTTGCATCAAAAGAGTTTTTGAGTCTTATGTGGTCTTCCCGTTTCTTCCGTTCTTCCGACGATATTAACCATGAAGAATCCTATTCGAAACAACTAAAAACATAAGAATAGTACCTATGCTTTTGAACAAAAGTAATAGATAAAGCTAATATAACGGACCAATGACTTTGTTCCTTTTATATAACGGATCCAAATTAAAGGACCTCTCTTCTCTTGCTTGACAAAAATTTGAAGATTTCAGGTAACAATTGGCCAACAGGGTGTTTTTAATATATTCCTGCCTCTGCATGTATATGTCCCACCCCATAAGCATAGTTTCTCTATCAGGAATAATATCTGGGTTTCTTGTGATCCTTCTCAACCCATGCTTTACAGGCCGAGAATTGTCTTGGGGTATGAGGACAGAGTTTATTGCCTAAGATAAAGCTGGAATTCCTTATCACCCTCATGTGGAGTGATAGGCTAGCGGCTTAATACCAAGTTTTGCAAACTTACGTTTGTGAGGATATGTGACTAGCGATGCAAAAAGTCTGTTTCAGGTTAAATATCGTCCGCGCTGTAATTCCATCGTTACTGTCAGCGAATAAGGACATACCGAAAGTATTGCGAAATAGGTCACATAAATCAGGTAATAAGATGATATATTGTCACATAGAGTTTGGGGGAATTGTGCAAGATTGAGGAAGTGAACAATTATTCCTTGTAAGGTTCAGTCTTATGTTTGTATTTTATTTTCAGTCTGCATAATTATTTACTGTCGTGGTTATATGTACGTTCAGAGGAATTATTTACTTAAAGTATCTGCTAGAAGTACACAGTACTCATATTAATGTTTGTACTAAGTTACTACCTTGGGATAATTGCTAATTCATTCGAGCAAGGTTTGGAAAATGTCTTTGTGATACATCAAGACTGTTGGCATTTCGGCGCTTTCAAGACCAGAGAATATATTTGGAACATTCTATATTCATGGACTTATGATACAAACTTTAGGAAAAATGTGGATTTAATTTTGAAAATGTGCAATTTGTTTTACATTTTCATTTTAAAATTTAAGAAATAAAATGTGTGTTAATCTGTCGCTGATTCTCTGTGTTATTTAGTGAAGTCGTAACAACGTTACATATTAAAGGGAGATACAGAGGCTAATGAATGTTTATAAACCTATAGAGAATGGAATATATAAATGTATTCACCGTTGGAATCAAACTGTTTCCAAGTTTCCTTGAATTCAGGGAACGTAATCTTATTGTCTTGTTGAATCGTACCGTCCAGCACTGAGAACATGCTCTCCATTACGTACTCGTATTCATATAGTTCTGGGTCGACTGTTGTAACTCCGCTCGGCATCTCTGTTGTACCAAAACTAGATTGGAACACGGACAACAAATTACATTCCTTATTAGCTCTCTTTGCGTAATTATAATTAAGTGGCAACTAATTCTTACGCAGCTAACATTGCTTCAAAGTTATCAAGCAACTTAAAGCTAAAGGAATGTGAGGTTGATTTTCAATGGAGTTATATGTCTCATTTACAACTGCTTTTCCAATCAGTGATTGAATATTGTTTAGGTTCTTTCAAGTGAAAGTGAGGCGACACCACTGTACTGGTTGGCAAAGTGATACATTTTGCAAGCTTGCAATGATAAATGATGTAAAACTAGTAGAATAGGGTAAAATACACCGTCTGGACATGAGTATATTTTCTGTTGTGATGTCTCAGGAATCCTAACCAATTTCTCGAAACAAATATAGGAAATATATGTTTTAAATATATTCATATTGTAATATAATATCCTCAAATACATGTAAAAATTCGTTACACTTGTTGTGTGCCTTATTTTATTTTATTTTCAAATGCCATTCAACGTGATTCGGGCACTTTTGGACATTAGAGAAAGCGTTCGATACACGTATTTTACATAATGGTAATACCAGTATAAGGTTACTTTAAACAATTAGCGTTCTAATATCATGTGTTGTTCCCGCAAAGTAAAGGCATTGCATAATAGTAGCTTTTACCTCGAATGCAATTACATTTACCTATTGTTGGAAGCTGAAAGTAATAAGTATTTTCCTATTTTAGCAAATATGTGTGGCCCGTATTATTGAAGTGGTAGCTCATAGAGATTTCTAAAAAAAAAAAAAAAAGAAAAAAAAAAAAAGAAAAGCACAGTTTTATTTTGCTAAATTAAAATATTTCATTGCAAATATCTTAATAATTATATATGTATCTAGATTAGACATCAGAATGAGAACAATATTCTTCAAACGGGGCCCTGAGTGGCTGAGTGGTCTAAAATGCTAACCGTTACGGATCACTGCCATCTCAACTATGTCTGCGTGAGTTCGAGTTTCGGATTTGGTCAATGTGGGTATGTGAGAAAGCTTGCCAGTAGCTTCTCGTGGTTCGGTGGTTATTTCCGAGTTTTCTCGGGTTCTTCCTGCACCATTCATTTTGGCCTTCATTTATAGCCTATCTTGTGCTGAAAAATGGTGTTCAACCCTAACAGAACAACAACATTCTTCATATATTAAATATGAGAGTTAGGTATCGCCTGTTAGCTGATAATGCAAGTGATGGACAGTGCTCTCCACATAGAAACGTATAATTAATTCATTCTCAACTTTGCTCGAATTTGAGTAAAGGTTGTACATGACGCTAATTATATAATATGATCTAAACAGATTGAAAATATCCCCTTTAATTACCAAAATGAATTTCATGTCCAGCATAAATATTTTAACATGTTTCAATATTTCAGTGACAGATTATAAGTACATAATGAGGGCAACAATAAAAAAACAAATAATTACAAATATGCACCATTAATGTTACTAATCACTTAAAGGACAAATATGTTAAAGGGTTTTTATCACATTATATTTATTAAAGTACGGATGAACGGAAGATAATATACGCAGATGAAGATGTCAGTGTTATTCCATAACACAGTCAGGGACAGATTTAGTAATTTACAGTTAAATAAGTACATTCCGCAAAACAAATAGAACTGTCAATTAGTTAATGTCAGATATTTTATCTCTTTCAGCAATATAAAAAAATATATATATAGTTTCAGTAAATCTCATGTTTAGCAATTCAAAAGAAACTTGAAGCCAGAACAATAACTCACCTTGCACAGCACATGCAAAGGAATCCAAAAAACATCAAACACATCATCTGCAAAAAGGTCATTGTCTGAAAGTAAACTTTGTTTTTAATGGATTTTTATCTGCTAATTCGTTGTCAAAAAACATATTCATGAAAACTGTAAACTTAGTTACGTCAGAGTTAAATATATACATATAAATAATATATGTATGCAGAAAATCATGTCACGAATATAACCAAGCCCACAATTCTCTCTCTCTCTCTCTCTCTCTCTCTCTCTCTCTCTCTCTCTCTCTATATATATATATATATATAT
>JAECUM010041960.1:0-51810 GCA_016617855.1 Megalonaias nervosa
CTGTCTGGTTCTTGCTGTTGCTGCTGCTGCTGTTGTTATTGTTGTTGTTGTTCTCTCTGCTTCTTCTGAAGCCTGTATTTCTCAGTCCATTCTTCTTGTTCTTTTTTAATTTCCTCTCTTAACATCTCTTCTATCAGGTCTTGGGCTATGGATAACATCCTGACATTCTCTATTTCTTCAGGCTTCGGTATCAGGTTTAGCCTGACACGATGCAAATTGACGTAAGCTTCGTTCAGCTGGGCTAGTCTGGAAGGCATCTTCTTAGGTTGACGAGTTAACAATGAATGGTCAGACTGGAGACCCGCCCGCTTTATATGGTTCAAACGCGGACGCGATAGAAAACATCCCTACTCGATTTTAGTGTCGGAACGCTATGATAGCGAATGTCATGGTGAGGGATAGAGAGAAGTCAAAGAGTATATATTCACAGTGTTTTTTTTGAAAACAAACGACAGACACATTTTTTTCAAAACACAACATTTTTTATTCAGGTAACAATTAACAAGTCATAAGTCACAAGTAACAAGTAACATCAAACAAATTATTTTTGACAAGGTTGACAACGTTGTGAAATCATGTGAGATTTCCATTGATGGAAGTCATGAGGCCATTGATGTACACTACGTTTCCTAGCTAAAGACAAAAGATAAGTATAATGGTCACAAAACCATCGATCCACTTTCTCATCATTTCAAGAAGAGTGACGATCAAAATAAGTCACTAAATGTTCTAAAGGATATCCAAGACTTCGTTGATGAAGAAAATACACACAATATTGTCCACACAACATGGAATCTGTGCCTTGTAATTTCACATTATTGTATCGTGTTGTCTGGGCATTTCTTCTCATAAAGTCAATGATGTTGTCTTCCAAAGGGGGTAATCCATACGAATCAAAATATTCCACACAATTCGCTTGAGGGAAGTAGATGGCAACCCAGTGAGTTCCTGGAAGATGACTTTCGTCCGTGTTGATGACATAAGCTTGATGGTCTTGAGGTTTGCGATGAGGTAGTTCATTTTTAGCGCACACGACAGGATTCCAAGAAGCAGCATACGAACTATTGTTCAAAAGGTAATAAAGTTCCCAGGTATCCATTTTCTGTTGTGGTTTTTTTTCACAGGTAATGATAAGTCATCAATTCAATTCTAACTTTTTGTTTGAAACGATCTGTCAAGTAGCCGTTTCTTCGCCTTGTCACCGCACTCTGGGCTAAGAGAGCTTCGATGCGATAGATCTCTAGAGTAGTCAATACAGGGACAAGTACGATCTCAAGTAATTCTTCTGGGCAAAGTTAGGTTCGAAGGGTCTGGTACACAAAGTCTTGCCATCGCGACTGACTTCAATTTTGGACACTTTGTAGTGCTTAAACTGGAAAGGATTTTGATCGTGGGCTCCGTTGAAGGCTGCATTACTGACGATACCAACGATTAAACGTTTGGGTAACTGTCCTTAGAACAGATGATCTTCGATCTTGGATCGGAGTCCAGCAGCAATGGTGAATGTTTTCACTTCTACACGTCGTATCGGATATTTGGCGGTCGTTCTGCTCAATGTTTGACTGATGTCGTTTCCCGCTTTAGGTAACACTTCTACACGTCGCACGTAAAGTCTGGCTTCTTGAATGATGGTTTTGTACTCGTTGGCATGAGCCATCAAATGGAAAGCGACCCTGCTGCGATTCAGTCTCAGGCGAATATCCACTCCGTTCAGCAAATACTTGTCTTGCAACCACATGCCCAAATGCAAACGATCCATCAGTTCTAAACTACGACCTTGCAGGATTTTCCTTCGACGGTCGTTAAAACCCACATTGTGAGGATCGTCATCGGCTGTCAGGGCTGTGTCGTTAAACGTGTCTTCACCTGCGGTGTCAGGTTTCCATACCACACAAGCATCCAGATGAGTGTTCTTGGCCTCTTTTCCGTACGTCAAGAGATTTTCTAGGTACGCTCGGTAAGGGTAAGTATCCATGCTACTGCTGACCAGTTTGTTATTCAAGTACAAATCCGCTTCGCTGAACAAGGAATGCATGAAATTGTTGACGGGAGCTACTGCGGCATCGGCTCCCGGATTGGTGTTGTCGGTTTTGATCACTTTCAGCTTTAGATACAAGTAACTATTATTCAGATCGATGGAATCTTCGGGCTGTCCTTTGATTTCAAACTCGATGGGAGCTGAATCCGTCAAAGAGGAGACGGGATGAAATTCGACCCATTGGGATTCTTGCATTGTCATCATGGTGGGTGGCATGGCAAACAGATCCAGTTCCGACTTGGAACAAGCACAAGACTCTCGGTGCATCATTTTCCTTTTTTTTTTAATAATCAAAAACGTCTAACTTTCGGACGGTTTTTCTTTTCTTAGTCTTTCTAGCTCTAGGTGCGTGAAGTCCTCTGAAGGGGTGTTTTCGTCGTCTTTTTCTGCCTTGTCCTTGCTGTGGCGTCAGGGAAGCAGGAATGCCTGACTCAGCATTGCCCAGGGCATTTATAGGAGTTTCTCGCCGACCCAAAAGGTCTTTGCCCGTTTGAAGCAAGACATTTTTGCCTGCCCTCAAGAAAGCTTCTTTGGGGTTTTGTTTGTCAATGATGACATTTTGGAGAAATTCTTTACCTTGCGTCAACGCGGCATCTTTTAAGGCGTGCAATCCCCGTGTCAACATCGGTTTCAAAATGGGAACCACTCTACGAAAGGCCGATTTGAACATATCACCTAAACCATGTCCTCGCTGTCGAGCAACTCCTTGGTACACAGGATACATGACTGACAAAAAGTTAGAGTAATCGTTTTCGAAATGGAGTTTCACTGTGACTTTTCCTTTGGTGAATGGAATATTTTGTCCCAGATCTCCTTTTATAGTAATGTTGACAGTGTCGAAATAAGGCTTACTGACGGACAAATAGTGAGGATTTACAAATTCGCGGTGAACGTGATAGGTGTTTCCACCTTCCTCGTCAGCCCTCGTGGCAGAATCCACTTTGAAAGGAATGACACGCAGTAACGGTACGGAGGTGTGTCCCACTACATTGTACTCCACCACATCGGAGTACACAAAAATCAAATTCAGTCCTTGGTTCATTTCTACAGGGAATCGAAAATATTTCGCAAAATCCAAGTTACTGGTCACAGCTGGTATTTCGTTTGCAATCTTGATTAACTTAGGGTCTCCACCCAAAATGTCATACAATTCAGGACAAAATGTAATGGCCAATACTTTTTCCTCAGAAAGTTTCATCAGTAGGCGACGAGATATTTTGTGGTACTCGATCGTGACACTTTTTTTTGGCTCTCTATAAGGCTTTACTAAACATGAAATTGAACCTCTCAGCTATGGTGTTCACCAAATGTTGACCACTAAAATAATAACCTGCAGGAACTGTCAACGTTTAGTTATGGGGTTTGTTATTTTGATAAAGTCAGCTACACCACCACCACTAGCGCGTTCATCCATGACTTGTTGCACTTGTTCGTCACAAACTTCTATCGTCAAAGTGTTTTGATTTTCGATGATGTTTTTGATTTGTGTAGGGTGAATCATTTCCACCAAAGCCACTTCCCAATGGGCTTCGTGATCCAATCGGATGGCCTGAGATAATTTGGCCGAGAAACAGCACAAAGTGTTATTGGGAAACACCTCCATGGAACTGTCACCGGGTAACGTTAAGTAAAATTGGTTGTTCATAATTCCACAGTTCTAGTGTCCGAGGAGTCACTGGAAGTTAGAGGAGTGTCTAAAAGAGGATGGTTAGGGTGACTGTTGGAACTAACGTTGGACACAAGACTCCCGTTGTTGTTGTTTCCGTTAGAGGAATATTTCAGAGACGGATTGGGAAGAAGGTAACCAATGCAACTGCTGAGTAAAATGGTCCACAACTGTTTATCTCCTTGTTGCAAACTCAGATTGGCAATAGCAGCACCGATGACACAATACACCACAAAGATTTGGCAGAAAAAGATGATTTGAGTTTTAGGCACACGTTCTCCACACCACACCCACAAGGGTTGCTTTTGTAGATCTTGCAGAGAAGAACTGGGGGACGGAGTGGTCACTGCAGTAGCTGAGACTGTGTTGTTGAAAGGCATGATGGTCACTTCTTTTTATAGTCGATGAGTTGCGAAGCGTCGATCCAAGAGTCAAAACTGGGAGGATATCCTTTCCAACGTACTTTGACTTCTTTGACACGTTTCTTTCCTACTTTACGAGTTCTTCGATCGAGAATGCTTTCGATCTCGTACACGTCGTCTTCTTTTTTGGTCACACGTTGTAACTCGGGTAAGTAAAACGTTCCTTTTAACACTTCCCCGTTCATGTCTTCTAATTTATAGACGGGAGGATAACGACCACGCACACGTTCGGTGACACGAAACAATTCGGTGGTCCAATTGGGTAAGTAACCTTTGTCGAAAGTGCGTTTGGTTTTGCCAATGCGTACCCAATCTCCTGTGGCTAACACTCCCCCTTTATTGGGGCTAGTTACCATCGAGTGACTTCTTTGGGGGCACGTCCAATGCTCCGATGGTAAGATTGGTTGTACGATTGAACGAGGTGTGGCAAGACGTCAATGTACTTGAGAGTGTGTTGATGCGTAAAATATTTCCACATGCATTCTTTCAAGGTGCGTTGAAAACGTTCCACGATGCTGGCTTTGGTTTCGGGATTCTCAGTGGTGAAAAAATGAATGTCACGTTTCTTCAATTCTTTTTGGAAAGCTTGGTTCAGAAATTCGGTGCCTTTGTCGGTTTGCCATTGAAGAGGGTGACGACCACTTTGTTTCAACACCAGTTTGAGGGCTCGCACTAACTCACTGCTCGATTTGAAAGTCAATGGTACGACCCAAGCAAATTTGAAAAAACGTCGATGACACAAAACAAATATTTGTAGCCACTATTGTAGGTGGCTAAATGAGAGACATCCGCTAAATCGGCTTGCCATTGGTGATCGATACCCTCCACATGGGTGCGACTTCTGGAAAATTTTCGTCGAATGGGTTTGTGTAAGGTGTACGTGGCTTGTTCTTGCAACCAGCGTTGCACCTGAGGTAAGCGGATACTTTTCAGTCGAGTTTTGGCAGCACGATACAATTTCTGAACTCCTCCGTAACCAGCAGGATGAGCTGGATCGTAGTAAATGCTGGTTAACACCTTCTCCATGTTTTAATAAGTGATCCAATTTTCACGAGTGCTAGTCTGAATGGAAGGAGGGGGTGGCTTGGAAACGGTCTTACGTGTCCGATGTGCCACGGGCGTAGCAGTGGAAGGTAGTGGTGGTGGTGGTGGTGGTAATGGAATGGCTTTGGTCTTCTTTTCTTTTTTCACTTCCGGTTTCCCTTCTTTCTTTTTCACTTCTGTCGAAGGTGGAGTAGACATCATCTTTTTTACCCAAGCCTTAAGTTCTTCTCGTTGCGGTGTACGGGAAGGGGTCAACAAGGACGCTGAAATCTTACTAGGGATGGGAGCTGCTGACGGTGTTTGAAAAACTTCTCGTGCCTCTTCTTCCTCAGGCCTCCGTGGAGTTGTGTCTGTCTTGACCGCTAGGGGTGGTGGTAATGGTGGTGGTGATGGGCTTTTCATCAAGGCCTTAAAATCTTTCAGAGTGGGTGGAGCTGTTTCGTCTAAAGCTTTCTGGTGAAAGAGTTGCAGTCGTTGCAACAATTGACCGTACCGTTGCGATTTTTCCGTTTCTGACAAATCGCTGCGATCCATCAACGACTGCAATTCGTGTTGTAACTGGGTCATCTCGGTCAAATGAGGATTGGGAGGTAAATGTGGGGTTCGTTGTTCTTGCCAACGATGGTATTCCATCCATCGTTTGTAAGGGACTAAAGCTAGTTTTCGTCCTTCCATCAGATTTCAAAGATCACGTCTGAGATCTTTTGACTTCTAAGATCCCTTTTATCTTCTTGGTCCTTTTCATCTTCATCCTCCCATTTTTCCCAATACTCCTTGCAGCAAGGGTCCTCCTATTGTTCCCATTACTCCTTTCAGTAAGGGTCCTCCTATTGTACCGATGACACCTTTCAGTAACATGGGTAAAAAGGGTAAAATTCCTCCGCGTTGCACCAACATCTTTTTCTTTTGACGAATAGGTATTTTCTTTTGGATCATTTGACGAAGAACGTGTCGATGTCTGCCTAAGCATTCTTTCTGATGTTTAGACAAAGGTATTGTGCCTTTCAAGACATTCAGACAACATTCGCACACGGTATCAATAACATCTTTGGAGGCTGTTTGAATGAGTTTTTTTCGCATGGGTGGAGGAGCTTGGACAGGACGGACAATATGTCCCAATGTTTGGCTAAACGAGGTGGCAATCCTTTCCTTTTCTTTCCTTTGGAGGTAGAATAGGAATGTCTTTTGGGGGGTGACATCTTTCTCGGTGTGTTTGTTGGTTCCGTGGCATACAGCAAAAAAATTCACTAACGTCAATGACTTGTCACACGGTCTTTTATCCTTTTTGGGGGATTATCGCTTCGTCATAAAGGTGACGATGTGTTTTCCAAAATGGCCAAAGATTCCTCCTCTTTGGTGACTCCTCTTTTTCTTTGGATGAGTGTGTCTCTTTTGAGGGTGACACCAATGTTTGGCTAAAAGATTTTAAGGATGACGTGACTGTCTTTTTCGTTTTCCTTTTCCTTTTTGGACAGAAGAACGACGATGGTAACGGTGTACACTTCTTGGAGGGGACATCTTGGGGTGTGTAGCAGCAGCACAAAAAAACACTGATCCGTATGGTTTGCCTCAGGTCATTTTATGCTGGAATGCGTCGCCACTGATTGTCTTCACGTCGTATCAACTTGATGACCGGCAACACACGTCGTGGAGGAGTTCGCAAAGGACTAAGTCGAGACAGTTCTTGCTTGGACAAATCCAGTAAACTCTGTAACACACCCGTTCTCTCTTGGACTTTGACTTTGGGGGCAGGTACTTTGTGAGCAGCGGCTACAGCCGCTAAAGAGGAAGAGGATGTCACTGCTGGAGGAGAAGTTGTTGGAGACACTCTCTTGCGAGTAGAAGCTGTTTTCTGTGGGCTTTTCTTTTTCTTTTTCTGAGGCTGTGACCTGGTCTTGACACCCTTGCTCTTTTTCTTTTTCTTCTGGGTACGTTTGGGTGTGGCTTTTTTCTTGGGGACAACTTTGGGAGCATTAGGATCCCATTTTAAGAGGGAACGAATGATGACACCTCCTAAAGAACCACTTCCTCCAGGTTTCAAAATGATTTGCTTTTTGGTTTGAGTGTCGATGCGAGGATCGGCTAGTTGCGTCAAGGCAACTTTGTTTCTCTCAAAAAAACGTTTGGTTTGATGTGGAATCTGAATGATGCCTTGCAGTAATTGACGTGCTGTCACCGTAAACCATCGTAAGACTTCTTTGAGACTAGCTTCTAAGACACGAGCACGTATTTGTGGATTTTTTTTTCGCGACTGATGCCGTACAAGGCACGAATTAATTTAATGGGAAGATGAGACTGAAGGGACGTCAGGTTGACAATGTGTGAGACAGAGTCCAAATGACCGAGGTTTTTGTAGATTTTTTGGGGTGATTAAGTCGACGACGGGGACGTGTACACGATAGGTCCTCCGTCTTGGCACCAGGGGTGAAACAGATGGGTACGAAATCGCAAATAATCGGGAGTGGTGGGTTTTAAATCCACGAGTAAATAAGCGTGTGGGGTTTGAGTGGCATCGACGTACGCATTTATCAGCCAAGGCGTTCCTAACTGTTTGGCTAAGACTTGTACTTGTGATTTATCTCTAGGGCTTTTAAACAACACCACGTAATGAGCATTGAGACTGATGGTGCGATGGGCTTTACTTTGTTGAAACAAATTTTGGGTAATGTAAATGACACTGGCATTACAATGATGCCCTTTGCGTGTAAACCAGAGTTTAATTTCTTCTTCGTCTTCTCCTAACATGTCGTCAAAAATAACCAAATGAGTTTGACTAGGGTCAGACACGATTCCGTCGTCTTCGACAGGAATGCCTTCCACAAAGACGATGGAATCACCTTGACTTTCTCGCTGAAGGCTGTACGCCGATTGCCACTCTTTATAACACCACACGATACGTTGAGGAGGACGATCGATCAAATGATGTTTATTTTCGATCAAACGTTTGACAAATTCGGTTTTGCCTGAACCGCTTGGTCCGGCAATGAGGATGTTAAAGGGATGGCGAAGATACAAGGCCTCCCAACTAGCACGATCTACGTGTTCGTCAATGACTTTGACAGTGGAGGAAGAGGGTGCAGAGACAGTAGAGGTAGTCATAGTAGTAGTGTAACAAAATTCAACTTGTGACACGAAGACAGACAAGACAAGAGTTTTTATACTTTTTCAGGACAGGTTTATTGTCATCTTTAATGGTGAACAACACGAAAGACAAAAATACATAAAAGCCAAATGGTTAAGTACAGGAGTAAAAGACGCATCAAAAGGACCATAGTGGAATATAAACAAGTCTCTGTACAACATTTTTTGTGATCAAGAGGTGAAATCGTAGGAGTAGTGTGTAATGTTCTGAGAGTCTGTACATTCCATAGTTCAGTCACACAAGGGTCCTCCCGGAAGGGTCTTTCAGGAATGTCGATGACAGTCTTGTCCTGAAGAGAGTGGTTTTCCTCGGTGAGAGACTGTTCTTCTGGTATTGTCACTAACACAGGTTTAAAAGTAACTTTTTTCACGGAACGTTTTAATTTTTTAGGATTACAAATCTTTGGCATAGTGTGCCACTTCTTTAGTCCATGCCTCAAACCCCAAACTTTTCCAGTCACGTACATCTGTCCAGTGAGGGTGTAAGTCACAAGCTACACACACATCGTCATACACATCTTCAGTACCTAACAGTTGACGAATCTTGTTTTCCCGTAGAGGTCGAGAAGTATCCAAATGAAAGCGCAAAGCTTTGAGCAGAATGAGTCTCTCGTGGGACATTTAAAGGGATCACTTTCATGTTTTGTTTTGGAGTAATAGGTACTGTTCGTAAAGAGTCCACAAAGAATCAGCTGGTAAACGAAATCCCAGAAAGCAAGTCACTAAGACACACACTACACGTCGACCCCAATTCAATGGAGACCGTTCTCGTAAAAGGCAATGGTAATCCTCCACCGTTTGAATACTGTCATTGATTTCCTTTCACGGAATCTGTTGTATCACAAATGATAAAGGTTGTGACATGGTAGAAGGTTTTTATACCTCTTTTTGTCGGAGGCAATAAGTGTATTGTTTGCACAGAAGTGGTCGTATTCCGTCGACGTATCCAAAATATTTAGTCACTAACTTGCACATCACACGTCGTTCATAAGTTCTCTCTTTAACTAAGTTTACATTGTGTACAAGATTTCGGTAACCCTTTAACTCTTCTTCTGGAATTCGATGCAGTAAGTGTACCTTGTAGTAAAGAGAATCGGTAACAAACCAACTCTTCTCGCCCTCGGGCCGTTGATGAATGTCTGACCACTGGAACACTTTCATCAGAATCAATCCTCTTATAGCATTTAGGTACCAGTGGTTCAAACATCGGTGACGTAACGGATGCAATGGTTCGTTTCGTTTCACTTGTATTTTGACCAACTCTCGGTAAATGCGTTCTCTTAACTCCACAGGTAAACCACGAATGTTCTCTTGTAAAGTATCCATCCAAAGATTACTTGTGTCCCACTAAAGGTAGGTAGTGACACTCCGGAGACCATCGTGCATGTTCCAGGTAAGCGTAATCTTTCTTCTCCCACTGGTGAAGTGAGACACCGCAACTGAAGCACTTGACTTTATCTCCTTCGCCCAAGTAGATAAATCCAGCTCTAGCTAATTCTTCGGGGGTAGGTCCTCCCAGATATTTTGGCCATTTTCCTTGGAAGGTTTGCAATCGACTTTCAAAATTACAGTATTCTGACAAACGCACAGGGAACGAATATTCGTCTTTCACAGGTTCATTTCGATGAGGGTACGGTGAAATCCTTAGGAGTTTGCTGTTTTACATGACATCCGTAGGGTGGTAGTCGCATGGTTTCATTAGGGTGACATCCACCATGAAAACCAGTAAAGTGAAAAGGTGTGCGATAACGAGTGGCATCGCTTTCACATCCGTCAGGTTTGACACGTACAGCATCACTTTCCATGGTAGGTATGGTAGTAGTAGTAGTTATAGCTAAGTTCCCATGATGATGTGGTACTGAATCACTAAGGTCATAGCGTACGGCATCCCTACCATCGCAAGGCACAGCATCGTACTCGAGTTTACTCTTACTGGATACTTGCTGTGTGAAAGGATTCATCTTTCTCGCTTAGCAATGGTAGTCACAATGAACTATCAGTCTTGGACTTTGTCCCTTTTTATACTAGTCGTAATGAAGTCTCGAGTTTGTACATCGTTCTTTTTTATGAACAGTTTTGGAAGTCTTCCTTTCTTTCTTCTTGGACATCGGTACTACCTTCTCTAAGGTACCGTCATACCTGAACCGTAGTGTGACGGGTGGAAATGCCGTAGAAAGGTAAGGACAATGCGGAGACCACTGAGTATGTTCCAGAATAGCTGAATCTTTATAGATACATCGATCCATACGCAACTTCAGGCCACAACTGAAACACTGTACTTCGTATCCCAATCCAGTCTCAGGTCCCAAGTAGACAAACCCTGTTCTAGCTAAAACATTCGCAGTAGGTAATTCTTCCCTATCCGTGGGCCATTTTTTAAACGTTTCCAGTCGACTGGCACAACTGCAATAGTCAGGCAAGAAAACAGGAAAATGGTATGGTTTGAACTTGGAGTTCTCTGTGGGTTTCTCACTCGATTCTTGCTGTGTCGAAGTCATCCTTCTTGTTGGTGACTATCGTCTTGGAAATATTTTTTAATACCAGAGTGTCCGTACGGTAAAGTGAAGTGATTGGGAAGTCGTACTCCTTCTGGTACACGATTTGATAGACTGTTTACAAGGGTCGGCTAACGATTTGGTGTGTGGGTAAACGTACAATCTTGTGCGGTTCGTGGGTGGTCACTTTAAAATTTCCATCCTGTCCAGACTGCAAGGCTTCTTTCAAGACGCCAAAGTTCACCACTCGACTGGTGCGATAATTGAGAGTCAATCCTTTCACTTTGCACTCCGTGTTCACATCTCCTTGTGGGTTACGGTATTCGCAACCGTAATTTTTGGGACCGCCACTTGCAAAACTGAGAATCTTGTCGTCGGGATGCTCGTCAGACAGGCTCTTAAACGCTCTCCTTCGATGATCAGGTAAAGTTGACCCAGGCGATCAATGTAGATGCAACTGTCCGTGTCAAAAAACAGCACACGATCTCCTAACAGATCTAAAGCTTCGTACAGTTTTAAACGAGCATGGGCTGTCACGTACGACGCAATGATGACATTTCCAAATTCGTCGGCTTCTACAAAGTCCAGTTCTTCTTCGTAATTGACTAAGAGCAAGTCTTCACGAACGACGTCCACGTGTTTCATGTATTTGGTTTTGTCGTGAATCATCTGAAAGTAGCGGGAAGGTTCTGTCAAATACTCCGTCTTGGGTAAACACGGTCGTTGTGCCATTTTACCCCACAAACAATTTAACATCACGTTGGCAAACGATCGCCTTCCTTCGCTTTTCTCAATGTGGTATAAAGTGATGCCTTCCTGCTCCCAGTATTTCTCTTTGAATATCTTTTGGTCCTCGGGAGTGTGACACCAGGTAGGATATCGCTAGCTTCTTGTTTCAGTTTCAAAAAGGCATTCACGTAGTCTGCAAAAATGCCTTTTTGAGAATCGTCGCCCTTGTGGTATTTTTCTGTCTTGGGAAAGTGGTAAATTTCGTACACTTGTAACAGTTGGTATCCCAAGTCCAGAGCTTTAAACAATTCCACGCTGACCCACGTTCCCGTCAAGGCGAGTTCTTCCTGAGTGTGCTGACAAGGGTGGTCTTGGTTGCACGTTTCAGCACATGTACGACACAAGGGAAACATCAGCTTTCCTTGGCAATGATGTGGTAAAACGGGATGGTACAAGTTCGTGATAGGCAAGACTTTGCACTTGATCAATCCTTCGTATTGTCGAATAATGTCTACGTCGATGTGTTTGGTCAGCAGTTGCGGATACCCTGCGTTAAAGTGGCAATATTTGCACACGTACGGATACAGAGAACACATGTCCAAGTATTTGATTTCTTCTCCTTTCTCTTCGTCGGCTTGGTACAGCAAACAGGTGGCCTTCGTCCGTCCTCCGTACAAACTGTCCCGTGGGTTCAGAGGGTCCACCAGCTTGTAACTTTCCACGATGCGCTTAAACTCGGGATCGGTTTTCAATCGCTGATCGTACTCGTGTTCCCACATTTCCACTACTTGGTATCCTTGCTCTTCTAACTTCAAGCGTCTCTGACAAGTGGCCTGGTACAAGTCTTCCATGGTCCGTTGTGAAAACTGGTTTTTAGTGTCACGTTGAGGGTAGCAGATGGGACATCCGTGAAATAAGCACCCGTTAAACTCGTACACAATCTTGGGGTTTTCTAAGTCCCAGCCATCTGCTGAATACCTTCCGATGGTCTTTTCGCCTCCTCCGTTGCGAGCGTGTTGGATCCATTTGTCTTCCTTGTCACACAGTAATGTAACCAGCGTAGGGCTTTGACTGAGTATTGACGTTTGACAAAATGGGTCGTTTGAGGACTGATGACAGCTAGAATGTTTTCGGGCATGAACCGTTGACGATACACTAAGGAACACGCTTTGGCAATGGTACAGGCTTCTTTCAAAGGATCGATCTCTCCGTGTTCCATGAACAGTTCTCGAAATTTTCCACAGCAGCGACGTAAAATGTCTACCATGCGTAGAAAGCTTCTCGTTGTTCGGTACGCATGTTGTCGGAGTCGTAGTAGTGAGCCTCAGGCAAATGGGGTAGAACGGTGTGTTGATTGGTTTCGGTATTGAAAAAGTGCGGAAAATAGCCTTTGGCCATTTCTGTCATGCCAAACGTTTTAGGCATGCGACTCAAAGGCATGGCCAAGTAATTCATTGAATCTTTAAACTGTACTTGACCCACTTGCATGGAATTGATTTTGGCTCCGTTCAAAGTTATTTTCGGACGTTCGGTACTTTGTTCCGTATAGTATCTCAACAGAAATTGTCCATCGTATCCCGAGAAATTGTGAGCCATCACCGTGTCATGGCGATGACAATCTCCGTAACGTTCGATATCTTCTTGGCTCCACGTTTCGTCGATAGGATCTAAGATCCATTGGGCAAAATCGGCTAATGTGTTCGGTCCTCGAAATATTTTTTCACGTCCTCCAGGAATCTTGTTGCAGTGAGGGCAATGAGTCAAGGTAGGCTCTTGGATGCACTTCTCGCACGCTCGGTGAGCCACGCAGAAATTAGGAATGTGAATGCCAGTCTCTTGCATGCATTCGAAATCGAAAAAGATGAAATTCCCTTTCTTCTTCTGGTCATTATCTTCTTCTTCATGTTTAGAATGGTATTTTTAACTGTAGCATTGGTGTTCCAAGTCCACGATTTGACGACAAATGTGACATCGTTTCTTTCCTCGACAAATGTGTAACTTGACACTATTGGTACGTATGCCTTGTCCACAAGTAGGGCACAATCTCAAGAGCTGACAAGCACATTTCTGCTGTGAACCTTGCGTCTTTAGGTGTTGTTGGTAACAGGCAGGACTGACAAACGTGCGCTGACAAGCAGAGCAATGCACTCGTTCTTGTCCTTCGTCCAGACAGGGTGTAGAGGCTAAACATCCCTTACATTTTGATCCGCAATGCTTATGTTGCTCTCGATTGTTATAGCCATAGTCACATTTCTCACAGTAATAACCGTATCCCAGGAATGCAGTGATACTGGTAATGGCATCAAAATGTTCGTCGTGATGATAGACGTGAATGTATTTTCCGTCTTTAAAATCTTTACCTCGAAACAACAGAGGTCCGCGCACTTCTTGAGGGTGCACTTTCAAGGTGTAACGTGGAGCCAAGACGTCTTGCAATTTTTGCATTTCAGGAATGCCACAGGGCGTGTCTTTAGCTAACCCCGCTTGCTGTAACAGGAGTTGTGCTTCTCTTCGTTGTTTGGCTCGGTCCGATTGTTGAATAGTTTTCCAGGCTATTTTCCATTCTGCCGTGTCGTTCTTGTCGGCATACGTTTGTCCCACGACGATGGCACGGGCTAAACACATCTTGTCTTTTGGATTGTTAATTTGGACGAGGCTACGCTTGAGGTTACGCAAGTTGTCTACCAACATCAACTTTTTTTAACCTGTCCCTTGGGGAAGAGACACGTGGGTCATGTACAGTGTCGCTTTTCCGTCCGTGATGTGAAACTTGTCATTGGATTGTTGTACATGTTGAATCTTGTCCATTATTTTGGAAGGTGTCAGTTCTGTTGGACTGCTAAACTCGATCCAAACGGGAGACTTCAAATTGTCGCGATGAATAGAAAGTGTCAAGCGATCGTCTTCTTTGGCTTGACATTGCCGTTTTAGTGTGGTTAACAAAGAATCCCACACATCGGTGATGAACCCTTCTGCTTTTTCCAAGGGTACGTCAGACTTGAAATCTTTAAACTTCACTGCGTACGTGTAGGCCGTGGTTCTAAATTTTCTGGAAGAGCGTTTGTCCGTCTCCCGAATATAGTAGTACTTTTCAGGGATTACTGATGGTAATGGACTTTGATTTGGTGTAGACTCTTTAGGCTTCGATTCTGGTTCACTCATCTCATCTTCAAAGTCGCTGGCATGAATTTGTGCCAAGACTTCAGCTACTGTGTGGGGCGGTAAATCACGTTTCTGCCTCTTACTTTCTTCTTCTTTCTTTTCGAAATGATGCGATCGTTTCATCTTGATTGCAAAAAGTCAAATGACTACATGTGAAACACCATGAACCTCTATATATCTATGTCAGACCAGGGCATATAAAAAGGACTAGTGACTCCCCTCTCAGTATTCATTTCACTCTCAATCCGATCAGCACAATGGAAGAACCCACACAGTTCGAACTTTTGATTAGAGCTTTGCGAGGTGTCATACGAAAGTTTTCTTCAGACAAGCCGAAGGACTATTCTTCCTCCTTTCGAGATAAAAGTCAAGATACTTGCTATATCTGTCCGAACAAAGGGCATTGGGCTACAGAATGTCCAGATCGTTATAAAAGCAAGACCAGTGGCAGAAGAGGCAAAAGTCAAGATACCTGTTATCATTGTCAAGAGAAAGGACATTGGTCTTCAGAGTGCCCTAAGAAACAAGAGGAGCAGGAGAAGGAGGAGGAAGAAGAAGAAACAGAGGTGACCTCGGCAAAAGAAAAACCCCGACACGTTCAGAAAGAGAAGACACAAAAGAAAAGAAGACGAGAAAAATTTGAGGAAGAAGAAGACGAAGAAGAGGGAAAAAGTTTAAAAGTAAAGAAATTGAAAAAAAAGAGAGTGAAAGAAAAAAGACAAAGAAGAAATCTATGAACTTTTTAAAAGTGTTGTGTTGTGTTATATTGTGATATTGAATTGTAAAAAATTTGTAACCGAATAGACCAAACTGAAAAAAAAGTAAGTGTCTCTTGGTTTTCATTATTTAGAAATAATAAGGACCTACACTCATACACTCACAACACGTACATCATAGGGTTAAAGAAGGGATTTTGAGTTTTAATTGATTTTGGCAAAATGAATAGTCACTCTTTTCGAGAGTATTGGGTAGCCCTGAAAAAGGACTGTTGAGTGTTTGTTTTTTTCCTTAGAACAAACTCAGGAACGAGAATCAATTCGCTTTAACTGCCTTAAGCCTTTGCCACGGCCAAGGCCTACTTGTGGACTTGCTCCTGTCAATGATTTAGTAGAAATCACTAGGGGTGGTATCTCTGGTGTAGTCACAGGGTTAGGTTGTTTGGCTCGGGAAGGTCTTTTTCTCTTGGGTCGTAATAAAGAAATCTGATACATTTGTTTTAGACTTCTTAACTCGGCCAAATGTCCAAGAGTACCGTGACCGTTTGACTTTCGCTGTTCTCCTTCTCTCCTAGATTTTGTTTCTTCTCTACTGCTTCTTCTTCCTGTCGTTTCCTTCTTGCCTCTTCTTCTTCTCGCTGTTGCTGTTCAAGGAGAAATGCTTGCTCTGCTTCTTTCTGCTGCTGTAAAAATTTCTCCAATTCTTCTTTCTGTCTTTGTTTAAAATCGTCGACACGTGGTAAAGAAGGAGAAAGTGGCGAAGGTACTGGTACCGGAACAAATTCTTGGGAAGAAGATAAAAAATCTACTAAATCCCAGTTGAAATCAACCTCTTCGGGAAGTAGCACTGTGTTCACTTTGGTAGCTGCTGCTGTACCATTACTTCTCGTCTCCACAGCCGGTGCACCCCAATTCATTGTCTTCTTAGGTTCGGTCATGTTTCACAAAACAATACCGCATCGATTCACTGCGCACAGACGCTAGTGTGCCTATATAGGAAATGTGACGTCACAGGTAGCTCTCTTCGGATTGGAAGACAGACTCCGCGAAGTGACTGAATTTTGTAACGCGTGTTGGGATTGGTGAACCCTTTCAATCCGTTTCGATCCGGTCTTCCACTATAAATAAACGCGGTTCACTTCATTCCCTTCACCTGTTCTCGTCACAGAGAAGATGTTGATCGACGTTGAATCCTCTACTTTGGTATCATCGATGCTGTTCCGTACGGACTTACCCATGTATGTGAAAACAAAATGGACTGTCATCCGGATCACCGGTGCCACTATTTGGAAAAGAAGATGTTATGTGGAAAGACAAGGTTGTCTTAAGCGGACTCTCATCTACGGACCAGAAGTGAGACACAGTTTAAGACAAGCTTTGAGAAATTTGAGGAAGAAAAGAAGACCTATGCGATGTCCTGTATGTTAAAGGAATGGTGTTAACATAACATAACAAACAACGGCCCTTTTCAGGGCCACTTCCAATGCCTCGAAAAGATCTTAATTTTCATTTTGTCTCCAACCAAAACGAATATATAACCCTTACTCTTCTTATACACGAATGCTCTTGATTCGTGTTTGTCCCAGGTAGCCTGACGTCACAGTACTCCTCTTTTTGCTACAGTGTTGCCAGTGTGACGTCATGCCACCTGTTCCATTCCTCTTGTCGCTATACAGACCCAGGGTGTACTAGTCGCTATACAAAATTTCAATTGACACTACATTCCCAGGGTATGCTAGTCACTATACAAAATTTCCATTGACGCTACACGGTCCCAGGGTGTGCTTTTTTTTTTGACGCTATACGGTCCCGGGGGGGGGGGTCTGTAATGCTAATTCCCACTGACGCTACGGTATCCCCTATTACTACTAGTGATATCTAGCACTGGGGCATCATGCCGCAGACATGTCCCACCCAGTCACATTCTCCTGACACCAAGCCGACCAGTCCTAACACTAACCTCTTAATGCTGAGCGCCAAGCGAGGCAACGGCTAGTACCACTGTAAGTAGTCTTTGGTATGACTCGGCCGGGGCTGGAACCCGCGATTCCCGCATCTGAGGCGGACGCTGTAACTACTAGGCCACCGGAGAGTTCAGGTTGAAAATGACAATACCACATTGTGCTACTTTAAATCAATACTCAATACCTATTTAATGTACACCGAAATAACTTAACGAGGCAGTGATGCAGTTGTAGATAAGTAATTTAGTATGAGTTTTTAATTACCAACGCATTTATGTATTACCTCCGCCATTGTCAATTTCTCAATCGGTAGCGGAAATTTAACGGTGTATGCCTAGCCGTGTATGCAAAGCATTATTACTGGAGTCCAGGGTACTGGATTAGTGTTTTCGGATTTGAAACGTTTGCTAATGACAAATGTAAATGTGAAAAACAAACATGCAAGTGTGAAATTCTGGATTTCTCTTCTGCGGACATAATGTGCTTAGAGGAGAATTATTTGGGGCATTTACGAGTTTAACAAGCCTTCAGTTGACATCGACTTTTGTCATGAAGTCCTTGGAAACCTGGAAACAAACATACGGGTACCGCGTATGAAAACACGCACACTGTGCATCAATTGTATCAATAATATTGTACGAACTAGCAGCAGAGAGGGTGAACAGACCAATTTGCCTGAGACCTTATTTATGAAAAATAAAGCTTCGTACGAAAATGAAATCTCAACGTCAATAACGTTAAACCAACACCTCTAACTTTGCCTCGTAGGAAACCTTGTTGGGTTAGCTTATTATGTTACTGCGATGATGAAGGATTTTGTATTTCATTTTTTACGTGACCGCGTTTACGTGTTGGTCACTCACTGTTGGTCGCACCCTCTCTGCTGCTGTAATTAAACCATTGCGTTATATTAATAATGATTGGTGAAGCTCACTCAGCAAGATTAGCTCGAGGGCGACTAGAAGCAATTAAGAAATATCTACCTGTCCGTGATTCTGTCAGACAACAATTACAAGAGCGTCAACGAACACAAGAAGAATTTACAAAATCCGCAGAACAATTATTTAAACCTATCACTGAAACCACTGAAGGTATTCTTCCTGTGCTGAAAAAGATCGATATATCAACTGAAAAAATAGCGGAGCGAACTAAAAGACAAAAAAAAAATTCTACCAGAACTTCCGGAGAAAATAGCTACTGCAATGCCAACCCCGGAAATACCTGAAGAAGACCAAGCGGAAGATGTTACTCAACAAGAACCAGAACAAGTGCTTGTCAGGGTTAATATGTTTAATAAATTTACCGAAGATGCTGTTAATTATATTAGACAAGTCGAAAATGTTAAACAATTAGCTAAGATTACTGTGATTGGTTATAATGATCGAGGATATTTTTTAAAGTCTGAATACGCCAATGATCCTATAAGTCGCGAAAATTGGTACAAATGGATATTTCGCATATACCATGACATTGATCGAGTTCGAGTCGGCGATCCAGGATATATTGAATATATTCATGCAATAGATGAATATATTTCGTTTATGCAATTGCCATCAGAACAAAAACATGATATAATTCAACAACAACAACGACAACTAACACAACAACGACAAAAAGAACTAGAACTGGAACAACGAACACAACAACGACGACAACGACTATCATCAAGACAACAACAACCACAAAAAGAATCATCTACTTTATCACTGAATGAAGTATTTTATTCCCCAGGAGAATCCTCAGATTTATCAGGTCCCGATAAAGGCGCAACTGGAAGTGGTATTAATACAACAACTGGAAGTGGTCTTGTTACGTGTCCTAACAACGTCCTTGCCGACGTGGATAGATTAGAAATTTTAATCGGTGGGAAACGAGCTGGTAATAATTCTTTTGAAATCACAAACGAAATCTCATCAATTTGTCAACGATTATTTACCGGTGGTATCATGGATATTAACGTGTATCGGTCACTCATTAATGAAATTACCGATGATTATTATAGCGACTAAAGGTCGCCCGACTAAGTCACTAATTAAACAGTTAGATATTATTATTATAATAGATGATCATACACGCTGCTCAACGTGGACCAACTATGGTCAGGGTGGTAAATTCAAGATTACCTGTATACAAGACATTTTACGGAGATGGAATCGGTGATGTTAAGGGTTTATTTTCGAGGATAGCCCCAAAAGCAATACCGATTATAAAGCAATTAGGTATGAAAGCTATTGACGTTATTCGTGAAAAAGGTATTAGTATTGTTGGTGACGTTACTAGTAAAGCATTTTCTGCAATCAAGGATAGGCTAGCACGATTAATACGTAGACCGCAAGCGGTCCGACCTCAGCCAGTAAAATTACCCAGCACAGAAGTGATGCCTGCAAGTGTTAGTAAAATAATAAATCAAGCCGCAAATCAAAAACTAGCAGAGTTAGCTGAAGAGGGGGAAAAAATGTAGCAGCAAGTCTGATAGCGGGGAGTGGTCTCCCCCGAAGTGGTCTCGTATTAGACGATGATCAATAACATAACATGTTCAAACGTATGTCTGATCCCGAATTTGACATGGACGCACCGGTTCTCAAGTATGAGTCTGTGCGTGATTATCAATATTATTCTTATGACGCTCGAATTCCAGATCAGCGTGGACGAATCGAATTACAAGTAGCAGCAGAGAGGGTGGACAAACCACTTTTTTCCTGACCTTATTTTTGCAATTTAACGGTTCTATCGATGACATTTTCTCTAATTGATCTCCAGTATTATGATACCCTTCGAGTATATCAGACAGGGTGCACCTACAACTTTTCTGAGCCCTTATTTTTGCGATTTAACGGTTCTATCGATGACATTTTCTCTAATTGGTCTCCAGTATTATGGTACCCTCTGAGTATATCAGCACCGGGTCACTCAATCTTTGTCGTCCACGCTCTGCTGCTATAAATTAAACAACCAGTATAAATATTATTAATAAATGAATATTGGAGAACCACATTCAGCTAGATTAGCTCGAGAGCGACTACAGGCAATTAGAAAATATTTACCCGTCCGTGATTTATTCAAGCAACAACTACAATCTCGTCAAGAGTCTCAGGTGGAATTTGCAGAAGGTGCAGAACAGTTATTTAAACCCATTACAGAGACCACTAAAGGTATTCTTCCTGCGCTAGAAAAAAACTGCTGAAGTAACTGGAAAAATAGCAAAAAGAACGAAGCAGACAAAAAAGATTTTACGTGGACTTCCATCCGAAATAGCTGCTGCTCAACCAATACCTGAAGGCGCTGAAGCACTAGAACCTGAAGGCGCTGAAGCACCAGCCGGTAGACCAAAAAAATCAACTACTGAAATGTTAAATAAATTTACTGAAAAGGCCATTGATACAATTATTAATATTAAAAACGAAAAACAATTGGCTAACTTTACTGAAAGTAGTTTTATTAACAAAGATAAATTAATGAAACCTGAGTACGCTAAAGATATTAAAACCCGTACTGAAAGGCAAAGAATTTTATATCGCATAGTTATGGATATTGAACGAGTTAGCAAGGATGATCCAGTATATCAGAGTTTTATTAATGAAGTTGATAAAATAACTAACTTAAGAGCAGAGGAGAAGAAAATAACAACAAAAATCAAAACCATTTGAGCAATCACTCCGTGATTATCCAGTATCACCGAAACCAAAAACATCACCGAAACCAAAAGAAGAAACTGAGGAAGAAGAAAAATTTTATGATACTCCTGGCGCAACTGGAAGTGATTTAGGAAGTAGCCTTATTACTTGCCCCAATAACGTTCTTGCTGATGTTGATCGACTAGAAATCCTCATTGGAGGAAAACGAGCTGATAATAATTCTACAGAGATAATTAATGAAGCAGCTGATATTTGTCAACGATTATTTACAGGTGGAATTATGGATATTAATGTATATCGATCCCTCATTAATGAAATCGCCGATGAATACTATAGTGACTGAGTATGTAATTAAATAACAGCTACTATAATAAAATGATCGTATATAGTAATCAACGTGGACCAACCATGGTCAGGGTAATAAACTCACGATTACCAGTATACAAAACAATCTACGGAGATGGACTAGGCGATATTGTTCAGGGTCTGTTTAGAAGGATAGCCCCAAAAGCAATACCGATTGCAAAGCAACTGGGGATGAAAGCTATTGATGTTGTTCGTGAAAAAGGTATTGGTGCTGTTGGTAATCTCGCTAGTAAAGCGTTTTCAGCGATCAAGGATAGACTAACTCGATTAATACGCAGACCTGCAGTCCGACCTCAACCTGTAAAATTACCTAGCACTGAAGTAATGCCTGCAAATATTAGTAAAATAATAAATCAAGCTGCTAATCAAAAACTAGCAGAGTTGGCTGATGTACCATTATCAGAAAAAGAAAAAAATATAACCGCTAGTCTGATAGCAGAAAGTGGTCTCACTTCTCGAAGTGGTCTTCGTTTTAGACGATAATAATTATAATAAAGATGTTCAAACGTATATCTGATACAGCGTTCGACATGGATGCACCAGTACTCAAGGATGAGTCTGTGCGTGATTATCAATATTATTCTTATGACGCTCGAATTCCAAATCAGCGTGGACGAATTGAACTACAAGTTCAGGATACAAGTAGGTATTTCCTACCCGCTGAAGCTTTTATTGAAGTAGAAGGTAAAATTTATAAAGCGGATGATACTGAATACGATAATAATTTTGCTTTTGGTTTTGTTAATAATGGTATTATGGCGTTATTTGACGGCTCCACTTATATGATTGATGGTAAAAATATTGAATCAATTCAGAAGGACGTTGATGTTGCTACAACAATATTGGGTCTAGCACGATACAGCGATGATTATTCAAGATCAGCTGGTCCGTCAATGATGTTTGCAAAGGACACTTCTGATCACCCTAACAACATACAATATAATATAAGACGACCTAGAAACAACGCCAACAACGCTGACGCTGATGTGTGGCCGGTGGTTTATGGTGCTAATCCAGAATTTAATTTAGGATTTGCATCACGTAAAACAATGTTGAAAGATAGAATGTTTTCATGTGCAATTCCACATTCACACATATGTGGATTTTGCAGAAATGTCAGAAAAGTTATTTTCGGAGCCAAACATACGGTTGTACTTTTACGAAAAGGTGCCGACAATGATGCAATATGGCACGCTGAAGGCGCTGATCCTGCTGCAACTGCAGCGCTTCATGGTAAAGTGGTATTAACCAAACTTTCATTGTGGATGCCAGTGATGACTCCAATAATACCTGAAGAAGATCGGTTACTTGCTTTATGAGTCAAGGTGGTAAATCAACGTTGCCATGGTTGACAGTGACCACAGATGCTGTTCAGAGTGCAATCAATGGTTTATTTACATGGCAAATAGCCTCTCAACAGGGAATAGCCGCACCACGACATATATTCATTGCGCTTCAGGATAATACACGTGTAGGTAATCAAATAAAAAGTTTAATGATATTCGACAAACTTGGTGTTTCTGAGGTTTCGTTAAGAATAAATGGACATCAAGAACCATCCGAAGATATTTTATTGAATTTCGATCAAAATCATGTAGTTCGTGCATATCATCGTCTGATGACGTTCATGGGTCATGATTAAAATATTGATACTGGTTTACAAATATCACAACTGGATTTTATAACATTATATCCGATCTATTACTTTTCTCTGGAACATTTAGATTTAACCAAACAATCTGTTGTTGATATACACTTTCGAGCTCGTGTTAATAGAAACATTGTAGATATCCCTAATTACAGAGCAATCGCCGTCATACTCAGCGATAAATCGATGTTACTTGAAGGTGCTAGTGGACGAATGAGAGTCGTTGATGCCCCAGTAGAAAACATGTAATTAGATCACCTTGATTTAAAATCAGGATAATAATTATAATGTCATATCATCACGCTAGTGTTACTCTGACTCCTGGTCAGATTAAAAGGCTACAATCAGCATCAAAAAATAACCGTGGAATAAAAATATCGCTAAAGCGAGAACAGATGAGTGGTTCAAATAAATTATCGTTGACCGAGCGTCAATTCAGAAACTTCAATGAAGCTAAAAAATCAAATAAAGGTATAAAACTTAATCTTTCTGCGGGTGCCATCAAAGATACTGTTAAGACAGGTGGTATATTTCCACTTCTCGCAGCTATACCAGCATTAATAGCCGCTGCAGCCCCAGCTGTTGCAAAAGCAGCTGCATTAGGCGCTGTTGGAACCGCTGCTGGAATGGCATTAAAGAAAGCAACCGGACAGGGAATTAAAAAAAGGGAAGAGGTCTAAGATTGCCAGGGACCCCATATTCTTACGGAAAGGGTCTAATATTACCAGGGACCCCATATTCTTACGGAAAGGGTCTAATATTGCCAGGGACCCCATATTCATGGTACGGAAAGGGTCTAAGACTTCCCGGGACAGTTTACTGATATCGCCTATGTCCAATTTTGATTTACTTAATGCTACTAAAAAACTAAAAATAAAAAACTTCAGAGGTGTTTTTATGCGCGATCAATTACCAAAACAACCGAATAATATTGAAACTGGTGTTATTAATCTCGATAAAAACTCTGAACCAGGCACGCATTGGGTTGGATATGCAATTGATCCACGTGGAATTATTTACTTTGATTCATATGGATTAGTGCCACCTAAGGAATTTTTTCATTATGTCAGCAGTAATATTGCTCCAATCTGGTATTCAACGTTACCAACACAAACACTAGCTGATCCACCAATATGTGGTCGTGAAGTACTTAATGTACTTGATGCTATATCAAAATCAACAAAACCACCTCAAAATGTCGTGCATGAATATACCACATTGTCACATTTAAACGGATACTAATAAATATAATGGTAGATATTTACGGAAGATCTCGCAAAGCTCAGAAGCAAGCTGATTTATCTAAATACGCAACTCTTGATCAACTCAGAAATGAGATTGACGATTTATTAAATATTACAAGTGTGGATCAAAATAAAGTCGTTGCTTTTCAGGATAAACAAGGACGATTAAAAACGAGTAACATACAACTGACAGATGTAATCGTACGAATTCCTACGGCAGTTGTTAATAATATCGTTATTTTCTCCGATCAGGGTAAAATACAAGATTCTGGTAAGTCAGTTAACGATTTTATCAAGCGAGCTGGTGATTCATTCAGGGGTAGCATTATTATGAATCGAAATAAAATTATAGACCTTGTTAATCCAACTGTAGATACAGACGCCGCAACAAAAAAAAATATGTCGATGATCAAGAATCTAAGTACGTGTTAGTTAACGGTGGTATAATGCGTGCATTTCTCAACATGAATAATAATGGTATTAATAATCTTAGAACACCAGAATTTGATTTTGACGCTGCAACGAAGAAATATGTAGACGATAGCAACATTCCTACGACAACTTCGCTGAAAACAATCAATGACGAAATGACCACACTCAATGGTACTTTTACGAAACACGTGGAAACGTTTTTAAATTTTCGTAGAAACATATACAAACCCATTAAAGATTTTTTTGGTGATCCACCAACCGTTAACATAAAACTAGCCGACGTTAACATGAAACTCAATGATATTGTTAGTGGAATACCTAATATTGTTCAAAAAACTAATCTGATTAAAATCCTTCACAATCAGATCGTCAATGTCGTGTACACAGTAGCATCAGGATTAACAACATGGTCACAGCAAAATAACACTATTAGATATACCGCGAATGTTACTGGTGTGTATAGACTGTCTATCTTTAGCTCTGCAAAGTTTAAAATTTATACTACAACATTTCCATGGCGTCATTCAACCGATGTTTTCTCTGGAGTTGTATCTATAGTGTTAAATAAAGATGCTGAAGAAATATTTTTACTGGAAGCAGATGATCAAACCGCAACGTCTTACTGGTGGTGTTTGGAATTTGTAGCTGGAACACCACAATTAGTCACTTAATATAACAATAATGAATCAACCTCAGTCTCGCATTGACGTTCAACGTTACAGATACAATCAAGTATATGAACGTCTGTTTAAACTAAAGGATTTTATTAATTATTATAACATAAAAATTAAAAAATACAAAAGGCGTATAGTTGTCATCGATGTAGTTGTTTGCTCAGTTTCTGCTGTTATTGCTGGAACAGGATTATTATTATGAACATTGACGATGACAGCACCTGTTGTTATAACCATCATTGTTTCAGCATCAACGACTATTGCTGGTGTTCTCGGTATTATAGCTAAAAAGATAGGTACCTGTACAAATGCTAAATTGCACGATTATATGATTAAATTACATACAGTAACAGAGGCATGTTCTAAACTATCCTTCATGCGTTAGTGATGGTGAAATATCCGATACTGAATTTGCGATGATGATGAAAACCTATGATGATGCGCTTAAGGTGATCGCTAATGATCTTGACGAATTAAATAATAACGATAATAATAATGACAGACAGGGAATTACTTCAGCAGATCGTCACTAATACGACTCCGTCAAAAACTACAATGGTTTCATTAAGTTCTACTAATCCTGAATTTAGCATTAACTTTCCAACCGCAATTCCTGCAAAAGAAATAACATTAGCACAGTTACGGGTTTACCATAGCTGGCCTAATATTAGATCAAAACCATTTGGTGGACTACAGCCAGATAATTCATTAGTATTCGCAAATAAGAATAAACCTGATAGAACTCCTGATTGGCAAGTAGTTAGTATTCCAACTGGCAGTTATCAGATAGATCAGATCAACGATGAATTTCAACGCAGAATTAAATCCATTACAGAAAAAGAATTCAAAATAGCGATTACTGCTTACGAACCAACATTATCAGCGGTGATTGAAATAAATTCCCCTGGTTATCTCGTAGACATCTATCAAAGTTTGATTAGATCTGTGTTAGGATGGCCTGATATTCCACCGGTTTATCAAGGACCATTAGAACCACAACGATCTGATTTCGTCACGGATAAAAGAATATTTATACAACTTCCAGAGTATCGAAAAGTAAAAGATGCTTATCCATGGAAACAATATTTAGACGATGAAAGAGTTATACATCATATAGATAGAATAGGAATATATTTTACAAAAGAGAAAGATGGAATAACAACACTTGATATTGATTTAATAAATTCACATGCTAATACAATTAAATCTGAACATGAACGTGTATTTAATAATCTACGAAATTTATTTTTAAGCATTAATGTTTCTTACAGCGATGATTTAAAAAATCAAATAATTGCCTCAATACAACATTTGAATCAAGTTGCTTCGGACCTAGAGTTTGTGAATAATGTTATTGTTAACAGAGAAAAAAGATTAATAACCCCATCTCGAGTTATATATTTTGAAACTTACATAGTTAACAAAGACGATCCAGAACAGCGTGTTCCACTCAATCGTTTATTTACAACAGTATTTCTTAAACATTTCGGAATTACGTAAGAACAACTACCAACATTTATAATTCCCGGATTTAACTCTGAAGAGCTAAAGAAATCAGTTAATGATTTTATTGATGAACAGTTTAAAAGAATATGTGATTCATGGAGAAAATTAGCCCCACCACCGGTTATTCTTAAACATAACAATGATCCATACGGTGGAGGTCGTCATATATCGCCAGACGTTGTTAATATAACATCAACGATCGCAGTCAATCTAGTATGTGATGTAATTGATGGCAGTTATCAAGTAGACCTTGAGAAATCTAACCACCACAGTGGCACTGCGGAGCAAGGTTATATATTATATGCATTCTGTCCTCAATCTCCGCCTGGGTGGTTAATTGTATCTGAACCAATTAACCCCGTTTATCTACGTGTACATAATCCGTTATTGTCGAGAATAAATTTCAAACTTACTGACCAGTCTGGACACATTTTGGATCTACGAGGAGAGAATCTTAATATTAATCTGTATATACACTCGTAGAGTTGTCGTATTTACGCACCAACACTGTTTGTTTAGCGAATAAATTATTTTGCAATTCAGAAAATATTATAGATCTGAGAAAATTTGCTTGCTTTATGTTATTTTTGCTTGTTTTATGTTATTTTTGCTTGCTTTATGTTATTTAGTCAGATTTCTTGCTCCCTGAGGGTCTAAATCATCACAACATTTGTAACACCTGGCAGGTCTCTTTATACATTTTTCTCAAAACGCAGATAAAAATTATTTTTTTTTCACTGTAATGAAGTGCGATAACTCTGCTTTCTCTCTGTAGAGTAAATTAAACGATTATCTCTCTTGTAATACATGTTATCTGTAATCGAGGTATTTCAGTCCCCGTACGGACACGATATATATCGTTTTTCGTTAATTATTTAGTGATCTATCTTCTCTTTGTAAGCATCGCTGTTAGTGAAGCAGCAATTTGTAACAGAGAGGGATATTAATGCATCTTTTGACTCTAATAACCTTAAATTCACGTCAGTTTTATATACCAAGTAACGTAGAGTTATTTTTAGCTCTAACGTACTTTGATCTTAACGAACGATAACTCCATACGTGCGATTATTGTATTAATTTTGAAAAACTGAAGTAAATTCACGTTACATTAGTAATACAAATCCTGTAAGACAACGCAAATATTTTATTAATTTTGAAAAACTGAAGTAAATTCACGTCACATTAGTAATACAAATCCTGTGAGACAGCGCAAAATATTTTATATACTTAAATTTAACTGTGTTATTGATAAGAGAGGGATGGCCGAAGTGGTAAGACGGTTGGACGTAGATCGAAGCTCTACATGTTCGTGTCTCAAAAAATGCCAAAGATATATTATCTTGCATTTGGCGACTGATGCTATTTAAGTTGGGGGGGGGGGGCTCAAGCAGGCTTTAAGATTTCATGTACCCCTCACCAAGTTGAACAACGTGGTGAGTGCAGTTTTGCATTTACCCGGGGTTTGAATTGGGGGGGGGTTTACATGAAATCGTAATGTCTATGCGCTTGCGCCTCTCAAAATAAACAGTAGGGTGATGTGAACTCGTAACCTTGTGACCTCACTGAAGGGGCATTCAGAAAGAATGTCCGCTGGACCAAAAAGTCTCAATAAGATGCCTGTGGACCATAAGACAGGTCTTAACCATGAAGAGTGCCCATACAAAAAAAAAATCAGGCAATAGATGCCATATAAAAAAGGGACTCTTAGGATCTTATTGGTAAAGGCTTTACCAGCATAAGGGACCCAAGTGGAATGGTAGACTGAATTTTTGATAAAGTTAAAACTTATTTTAAATATATAAATATATATATATAATGAACCATGAAAACATCAATGATATTATCTGTGCTATTAAAAAATTAAAATATAATGGAATAAAAATATCTGATAATCTAGACCCTCAGAAAATTATGTGCGATTTTGAATCACTGCAACAGAGAAAATTTGAAAATAAATATACACTACCTTCAAACTACAGATTTATAAAATTAATATATCAATCTATGCTTGAATCACTAGCTATGGTAAACGATGATCAGGTAAAGCTATTTGCACCTCTTGCACAGTCAATCGAAAAGGTTAAATCCGAACTATCTCACGAGTACGAAAGAAAAAAGATCGTGGATAATCGTATAATGCAATTAAGAAAGATTATGCTATCTGATTCTGTCAATAATGACGCTGAGAGCAGCAACGGTGAAGGTGGACCCTTGACTGTAATTATGGCTAAAGAAAATCCTTGGCAAAACTGACAGTCGAACTATCTGTTTTTGTTAAGAAATAGTTATTTGACGTATTCAAATATTACCCGCTGATTATATTTTTTCGAAAATGCAGATTTGTACATTTTATCAGCTGCAAATTGTACCGATCGTGGATGTATATCAAAATATCTGGCAGCTGCGTTTATTGATGGGAAAGTTATTTCTTGGTCTGTTTCTGTATTTATAGATTTAATAGCTCTCTTTACGAATACATTACACCTTCCTGTATTTCCACGTACAGAATTTTGACTTTGTGTAACGACTTGCAAGTTACATAGATGATTATTCTGGGGATTCCCATCAAAGTGATCAATTACAAGTCCATCTTTAATCAATCCAAAATAACATTCGAATATGAATCTATGTGATAGATAATGTTTATTTCCCCCAGCATTGAATATAAAATAACTAGTATTATTAAGACTACCGACTGTTTTTTTTAATCGACAGTTTCTGATAGTGCCATCACGAGACGCTTCATAATTTTTAATGGTTGGATTTTTCACAAATTCGTTTTGCTCCATTTATATACTAATACTATTTGTCTAAATTATTATTCTGAAATCTAGCCAGATAATCCTCTACGGTCTTCATAGGGGATTTACCATTTTGTTTGTCATAATAACGTTTTAACTCTCTATATTTTTTACCGCCGCATTTCACACATAACCGAGTTTTTCCTCTGACTCCAACACCACACTGAATACACGGTTTTGGTCCTAGACTTCCATATCTAACACATTGCATATGGTAGCTACAGAATTCATTCACGCATGCTCTGTTACAAGGAGAAGTATGTCCAATTTTAAGCCAGTGGCAGTAATTCTTTGTTTCAATCATTATATATATACTAAAAAATCAATTTAAATATTTGTTTTAATTATATGGAGGAATTATCCGTTATTGAACCTTCCCTGCTAGATTTGACCTTGACAGACTACCAGAATATAAATTTAGTGTTTCGATGCAGGATCTAGCTTTAACGAATGAAAATATGACTAAACGTATCCGTGAAGCCAAAAAAGAATTTCGTGACGATGGTGCTGCTCATGCATGGTCAACATTCAGAGTTGGAAATGTTTTCAATATGATGAATGACGAACGAGGAAAAGTAATTATTAACCACCTTGATAATCAAAAATATTTTATTTTAATAAAATTTATTGTAAATACAGATGATGATATCTGGATTATTCGTGATAAGCGTGATCCAGTACGTGTGCAGTCGGGAAGCAATATTGTTCTCTTAAATAATAAATCCAAGCCCGGAATACTTACTGGTATAGACAGACCGTATTATGAGCGAGGGTATCCTGTGACCGCAGTTGTGTATGCAATATATCCGCTGAATGATAAACCTGATTTAAGAATCTTAAACCGATGAAACTGTCGAGAATAAACTGTGTAGCTGAACGAGTTACAGAACATTTCACAAATGCGATACGTGGTAATGGCCTGACAGATTTAAGACGTAAAAAAATAAACACATGGGCAGAATCAGTTAAAGATACCGAAGCGTCTATCAAAGATGTCGCTGAGCTAGAAAAGAAATTAAAATTTCCAATAACAGTAAAGACGTTAACCGGAGAGATTTTATATAAACCAAAATATGAATCAAGAGGAGCTCCGATAGATATCATCGATCATAATTCGCATGCGTGGACCTCAGCAGTAACAATATTTCCACGAGATAGAACGGTTAAATTTTATGATGGTCATATACTTGATGCTATCAAAAATATCAGTAAAAGTGACCCTGTATCTGTGTGGTTGTTTCAAAGTTCAGAATACGAACATTACGATCAGTTTGTACGGCCTAATGGTAATATTTACCGTACAGAATCTCTTCATGAAGAAATGGGACATCTTGCGCTGAAATATACTTCAGACGATGTCAAAGTTAGACAATTATTAAATAATTGTTTTACCGTTTCATCAGTAGCTGCCCATTTCGCTCAGGAGAAAAATTCATGGAAACCGACACGATCGGAATTTCTTGAAGATGTCCGGAATAGCTGTATAGAATATGGACACGGTGGATTATGGAACACCAAATTCAACCATAGTGACGTTATCTCTGTTGATATGGCAGCGTGTTATCCTGGAAGTTTTCTTGGATATGGGGAACGTTCTAGATACTTTAAGAAATTTGGACATCCATCACACGAGATGACCAAGGTTTATATAAACGGACCCCTACCAGATTTTGATCTAACAGGATTTGCGTGTGTAGAATCATTCGAGTTTGCACAAAATCTTCATCTTATCAACTATATTTGGTTTGGAAGACATTTTTCAGAGAAGTACTGGGTACCGATAGTGCTGTTGAGGTATATGCTTGATGCTGAAATTTTAATATCGTTAAGAGTAACTGAAGCGATTATATCGTATCGTCCACAGAAGCGAGTTCGGTTACCGGAACCTGTCGATGATGCCAGGAAAAAATTCCTTGATCTTGGCGAAGATGACTGTAAATGCAGGGACGATGAAAAACTTGCAAAAGATCTTGGTAGAAAGATAATCGGCAAGTTTACTCAAGGTAGTTCATACGATTATAAATGACAATGTACAAGATTGATTATGGACGATGCTGAACTAGATTTTATAATCACTGATACAACGGGAAAAAAAACGTTTGTAAACCGATGTAATGCTTATTTATCAGATGAAACTAAACTAGGTACGATTGTGAGCTATATTGATGGCGATTCACCGCAGTTCACTCATTTAAAATCTTCGATGTTGGCATATGTTTCAATAAATCTATTGTCGATGATAAACAGATTTCCTAATGATGCTGTCAGAGTTGCTACGGATTCATTTTATATAAATAAAAAATATTCAGGTTTGTTAAAACCGCTGCTTGGTAATGGTGAATGGGGGACATGGAGAATAAAACAAGAGAATATACTTAGCTATTCTGAATCTGCAGACGTTGAAATTATGGAAATATATTACAAAAATAATAATCAAGCATCAAAGTCATCTGCACCATCTGTATACGACCCTGTAGCTAGACATAAGACTGTTTATCTTAACGGATGCGGTGGTTCATGTAAAACAACTCGTGCGATTAACTTATTTATGAATAATAGTTCAGATATAATTGTTGTGACACCTACACATAAATTAGCCAGGGAAATAAAAGAACGAGGAGTAAAATCATGTACATACCATAGTTTCTTTAGATGGTGCGGAGACACATGGACTCCTGAGAGAATGGGTGAAAAATATATACCTAAGTATATTATATGGGACGAGATATGCACGGTGTCGTTAGAAGTATTAAAAGTATTTCTTGAATGGTTGTTATTAAATAATACTGCTGTGATAATGTGTGGTGATCATGGTCAACCACCACCTTTTATTGGACAATCTCCACATGAATGGCTGAAGAATAATGTAGATTATTATGAAGAAATAAATGATGACCGTAGAGCCATTGATGAACCGCTGAAGGAGTTTAAAAGATTAATCAGACTGCAGCCAGATAAAATACAATGTGAGATAATGCGTAAAGTAATTCCAGAAACTACGATGAGTGATTTTTGGACTTTATGGAGACCCGCTGATTTGATAGTCGCAAGTAGAAAAATAGTTCGTGATGAACTACAGAAGAAATTATTTACGTTACACAAAGAAAAGTTTTCAGATCTACCTGTACCGTTATGTTATCGCCCAGCAGATACTCAACGACAGAATATCGAAGTGGAAATTCCTGGTGTATCGGTGGAACCAAAGGTACAGAATCTCGTCTTGAATGATATTGTTTTGGTTGCTATTGATGTTGTTGAATGCTCATTGAGTATGGATAAATCTCCATGGACGTTAGGATACGCTATAACGATTCACTCATCTCAAGGATTAACTATTTCTGATACAAATATCTGGATCGTAGATGATCGGATTGAATGGTCGAATTTAGTCTATCTTGTAGTTTCTCGAGTCAGAAGAATATCTCAACTACATAGGGTTATTATAGATTACGTGATAACTGAGGAAATCATTAACGACGCTGCTGCAATAAAGAAAAAATTAGCGGGTTATAAACAATGTGACAAAAAAAAATAAGCGTGACTTTGATATTGATGCTGAATTTATTATAACGCTAAAACAACGACAGAATAATGATTGTGCAAGCTGTAACTGTAAGATGCTATGGCAGTATTCGAATAATAATCCAAGACAATTTACCGTAGATAGAATTAATAGCGATCTAGGTCACACACGTGATAATGTGATGCTGACCTGTCTTGAATGCAATCGACGTAGAGGTTCTGGTTATGTAATTGTATGTGGTGGTAATTGTGTATCCGCAGGAATTACTTGTAATTGTTCACGTACAAATCCACGCTGAGGGGCTGTAGAATCTAGTCTGTAGATTGCAGGTCTTCCAGTGGATCTAACTATGTCAGAAATTGTATGTGTAGTAACGCTCCAGACAGGATCGGTTGCTCTTTTTTTACCACCCTCAAGTTCCCCAGGCTCATATAAATATCTTACAGTTACATTACCTAATACCGGTCGAGGTTGTTGTTTATCGCTACGGGTTATATATTTTTTGTAATCGCATTAGAAGGTTTCATGGAAGTTGCACGAGTAATTTCATTATTTAGTGCAGATATTACACTTGGTAACCTTGCAACCCATTCACGAGATCGCTCACCGGACTTAAAGTCGGTAGATATTTCCCTCGCGTATTGATATCCAAATAACCGCTCAGCAAGTGTTCTATTAAATCGTTCAACGATTGCCTGATCACGATGAATTTCAGTATGTCCTCGTCTGATTTTAACGTTATGTCGCTTCATCAATGATGATACTGTACCAAGAAATTCTTTACCAGGATCAACCTGTAATAATTGTGGCCATCGCAAAGGTCCTCGCTGATAACTTCGCTCGAACGCAGATGCAACTTCAGATGCTGTCTTTGTTGATAATGGTTCCGCTTCCTTATATCTACTTGTAACGTCAACGACAGTCAATGCGTATTTGTACGTGCGTGATTTTCGTCCACGTGTTTTAATAGTATCGTGCGGTAAAAATAAAATATCTGCTTGATGAACTTCATTAGGTACGCTGACATCAAAATGTGCGTATTGAATTGTTTTAGGTGGTGGTAGATAAATCTGCCATATTGCCTGTCGTGCTATCCACGCTGCAGTGACATTACGTGAGACTTTTGCTGCTTCGGAAAGTTTAGTAATAGCTGCTTTGCCTCTCCAATATCCTCTCGGGGAATAATAAACAGATTCCATTATATTAGTTATATAATTAATTACCAGCCCCTAGCATTATTTTACTTTTCATAGCAGATTTTATTAGTAAACTAGCGAGTTTTTCTCTGAGAGATTTATTAGGTATAGAATTTAACGTATGAATCAATTTTACATCTGCGAGATGTCGTTGCTGTAAATCTTTACTTCTATACGCAACATCATGAACATGACACGCTTGATCAATCTTATTTACTGGATGCTCTCCTGGTCTTGGTTGATCTTGATCATCAAGTCGGATATCAAGTCGGGTTCCAGGACCACAATAATTATATCCAGGAAGGTGTTTCTCACCGGGGTATTTAGCCCATGGGGTTCCTGGTAATTTCCCTAATGAAGCGGCTATATCTCCACCTGTCTTTGATGAAATAAATTTATATTTTTTTTGTACCACATTTTACACATTTACCTGCAATTGCACGTCTTTTATTTTTTGTTGTTATCGTTGTTAATTTGGCAGTAGGTGTAAATGCTCTGCATCGAACACAATTATAGACTCATGTTATTAATGATATGGATATAATTGATATTTCAGCAACACGGAAACAAGAACCAGTAAAGCACCATCCAGCGCTTCCGAATTCTATCAGAATGATAATAATAGGTCCATCTGGATCTGGCAAAACACAATTATTGCTTAATATAATAATGCGATGGCTCAAGTGGGATAGGTTATATTTGGTAGCACCATCTGTAGATGATCAGCGGTGTCATGGGGTACTTAAAGATTTTAATGAAAATGAAAAGATATTGGATAATGATGTTATTGATTTTATTACCGATATCGATGAGGCACCATCTGTAGATGATCTAGATGGACTTATTAATAATTTAGTGGTGTACGATGATGTTATGTTGGATAAACAATCCAATCCAGCTAGAATATTTTCTCGAGGTAGGCATAAAAATACTGACGTGATTTATGTTACACAACGATATACGCAAATACCTAAGGTAATTAGAGATAACTGTAATATTTTAGTTGTATTTAATGGAGTAGATAATTATACCCTGCAGAATATTTACTATACTTGGTGTTCAGGGGACATGGACATGATTAAATTTAAAAATTTCTTTTCAAAAGCACAAGCTGTTCCGTTCGGATTTATAACGATAAATTTACATGATCCAATATCTAGATATCGTGTAGGTCTGGATAAAATCTTTGGTTAGTTTATAACAGCAGAGCGTGGACGACAAAAATTTAGTGACCCGGTGCTGATATACTCGAAGGGTACCATAATACTGGAGACCAATTAGAGAAAATGTCATCGATAGAACCGTTAAATTGCAAAAATAAGGTCAGGAAAAAAGTGGTCTGTCCACCCTCTCTGCTGCTCAAGTTCAAGATACGAGTAGGTATTTCTTGCCCGCTGAAGCATTTATTGAAGTTGAAGGTACAATTTTTAAAGCGGATAATGCTGAATACGATAACGATGTTGGTTTTGGTTTTGTTAACAACGGTATCATGGCGTTGTTTGACAGTGCCACGTATATGATTGATGGAAAAAATATTGAATCAATTCAAAAAGATGTTGACGTTGCCACAACGATACTTGGTCTTGCGCGATACAGAGACGATTATTCAAGATCAGCTGGTCCATCAATGATGTTTACCAAGGACACTTCTGATCATCCAAGTCACAAAAATGTAACTACAGGTAATGTAAGAAACGCTGCGGGAACCGCAGAAACTTCCGCAGTAATATCAATGAACGCAAATTTCAACTTAGGATTTGCATCACGTAAATCAATGTTAAAAGATAGAATGCTTTCATGTGCAATTCCATTATCACATATTTTTAGATTCTGCAGAAATGTTAGAAAAGTTATTTTTGGAGCTAAGCACACAGTTGTACTTGTAAGAAAAGCCACGGACGATGATGCAATATGGCACGTTGAAGGAGCTGACGCAGGTGCAACTGCGGCACTTCATGGTAAAGTAGTACTAACAAAACTTTCATTGTGGATGCCAGTAATGACTCCAACAATATCTGAAGAAGACCGTCTACTCTCTTTTATGGGTCAAGGTGGTAAATCGACGTTATCATGGTTAACAATGGCCACAGATGCTATTCAAAGTGCAATTAATGGTCTATTTACATGGCAAATAGCTTCTCAGCAAGGTATTTCTGCACCGCGACATATATGTCGCTTCAAAATAATGCACGAGTAAATAGTCAAATACGTAGCATTATGATATTTGACAAACTTGGTGTTTCCGAGGTTTCCTTAAGAATAAATGGACATCAAGAACCATTCGAGGATATTTTATTGAATTTTGATCAAAATCATGTAGCGCGTGCGTATCATCGACTGATGACGTTTATGGGTCGTGATCAAAAATATTGATACTGGTTTACAAATATCACAGATTTTACAACGCTGTATCCGATTTATTATTTTTCGCTGGAACATTTAGATTTAACCAGACAATCTGTTGTAGATATACATTTTCGAGCTCGTATTAACAGCAATATCGTAGAAATACCTAATTACAGAGCAATCGCGGTTATATTATCTGATAAAACAATGTTACTTGAAGGTGTTGGTGGCCGCATGAGAGTCGTTGATGCTCCCGTAGAGAATATGCAAGCGCTGATTTAAATCAGTATTTAGAAATCAAATATATATCATAAATGTCATATCATCATGTCAGTGTCAGTCTGACCCCGGGTCAGATTAAACGACTACAATCACCGTTAGCATCACGGTGCGGAACAAAAATAACATTAAAACACGATCAAATGTCTGGTACAAATAAATTATCCTTGACCGAGCGTCAATTCAAGAGATTCAACGAAGCTAAACACGCCAATAAAGGAATACGATTAAATCTTTCCGTGGGTGCAATCAAGGATACTATTAAAACTGGAAGAATATTTCCTCTTCTCGCAGCTATCCCAACATTAATAGCCACAGCCGCTCCAGCTGTTGCAAAAGCTTCAGCATTAGGTGCAGTTGGAACCGCTGCTGGAATAGCATTAAAGAAAGCAACAGGAAAAGGAATTATACACGCAAAAAACTTAAAAAAAGATCACGGGCAAAACAACACGGAAGACGTCTAAGAGCACCAAACGTGCCACAGCCGGGCCGTCTAAGATTATCAGGCCCAGTATACGGTCGCGGTCTGAGACTTCCAGGGTCTCGATACGGAAAAGGATTAAGACTTCCAGGGACTCGTTGATTTTTCCTACGATAGTTCCACTATCGAATTTTGATTTACTCGATGCTGCTAAGCAACTAAATATAAAGAATTTCAGAGGTGTTTTAATGCGTGATCAATTGCCGAAAAATCCAAATCTGTCAGAAACAGGTATCATTAATCTCGATAAAAGCTCTGGTCGTGGCACTCATTGGGTTGCATATGCAATTGATCCACGTGGAATTGTTTATTTTGATTCTTATGGGTTGGCGCCACCAAAAGAATTTTTAAAGTATATCGACAGACTTCAAAGTATTCCAATCTGGTATTCAACGCTACCAACACAAACATTAACGGATCCACCGATATGTGGCCGTGAACACTAGCAGTACTTGATGCTGTATCAAGATCAACAAAACCACCTCATAAAACTGTACAGGAATATACCATCACCAGGCATAGCCACGCACCAATGTTTTAAACAGACATTGGTAAATATAATGGTTGATATTTATGGAAGATCTTCTACTAGTGCTCGCACCAGCAAGAGCAAAGATGATATCGATTTATCAAAATACGCCACCAAAGACGATCTTGCCGATATCATGAATTTATCTGGAGTTGACCGAGATGAAGTTGTTAATTTTCAGGATAAATTCGGTGTCTTAAAGACGAGTAATATCAAGTGGATCGATAGAATTCGTAGAGTTCTTGGTGCTACCACGGACAATATTCCAGTATTTACTGACGGTGGTAGAATCAGAGACCCAAATGTATCAATCGCAACTATCAGAGATGAAATTAAAAAAAGTGTCGCTGATCGTTTAAAATCCGCCGGTGATACAATGACAGGTGAACTTAACATGAATGGAAATAAAATCGTTGCTTTAAGAGAACCAGCAGGTGATGAAGATGCCGCAACAAAGAAATATGTGGATGATAAAAATATTCCTACCGATGATAAAGTAAATACTTTACGAGCCAAGTATGACGTTCACGTAAATATGTTTTTAAATACTCGTAAAAATTTTCGAAAACTTAATGATATCGCTGAAGATTTCTTTGGAAGTCCACCAACCGTCAAAATAAAACTCACCGACATTAATACAAAACTCAATGATATTGTCAGTGGAATTCCTAATATCATTGAAAAAACGAATCTGATTAAAATTCCACGCAAACAAATTAGCAACATCACGTACACGGTTTCGTCTGGGGTATCAACGTGGACACCGCGCGATAACACTCTCGAACATACCGCAGAAGTAACTGGGTTATACAGGTTGTCCATGCATGGTTGGGAAATTACTGCGGCCACTTCATCATCGCCGAATGTATATCATAATCCTCTACTGGTGATGCTAACCAAGGACACCAAAGAAACATTTACGTTGACATCAACGAAAATATCCCGAGACGTTACTGGTGGTGTCTGAAATTTATCACTGTCTTAGACAACAACAATTAAGTATAATGATAGACTTTAACAGATACAGATGCGATCAAGTAATAACATGGCAGAATAAATTAAAAACCATCATTGATAATTATACAGCAAAACTAAAGAAATATCGTAGACGTGCAACCGTCGTTGATATCATGGTTTATTCGGTTTCTACGCTAGTTGCTGGAACCGGCGTAGTATTATCAACGCTGACGATGACAGCGCCGATCGTTGTAACAATCATTGTTTCATCATCAACGTCGATCGCTGGAATATTTAATATTATCGCGAAAAAGATAAATACGTGCGCGAATGAAGAATTGAACGAGTACACGATGAAATTACAAACAGCAACGACCGCATATTCTAAATTATCACCGCTGATTTCTTCGTCGCTTAATGATGGAATAATATCTGACGAAGAATTCAGTATCGCAATAAAGATCTACAATGAAGTATTCGACGACAACTTCGTCGATGATGTCGTCGTCGGTGATTTTAAACAATAATAGTATAATAATGACAACGTTCTATCAGCGATCTCAGGAATTATTGCAACAGATCGTCACTAATACTGCTCCGTTAAGAACCACAATGATATCGGCGAGTTCAAGTTCGCCTGAATTCAGTATTAATTTTCCAACCGCAATGCCAGCTTCCGAAATAGAGCTAGCGCAATTACGGGTTTATTATAGTTGGCCCAATATTAGGTCAAAATCATTCGGTGAACTACAACCGAATAATTCATTAGTATTTGCAAATAAAAATAAACCCGATGGGACTCCTGACTGGCAAGTAGTTAGTATTCTAACGGGTAGTTATCAAATAGAACAGATCAATGAAGAATTCCAGCACAGAATTAAATCACAGGAAAAGAATCAAAGATAGCCATTACCGTCCACGAGCCAACACTGTCTTCGGCCGTTGAAATATTATCACTGGATTACGCTGTGGACATATATCAGTCTTCAATCAGATCAGTATTAGGATGGCCTGAGGTCGCGCCGGTTTATGAAGGTCCACCAGAACCATGCTTGGAAGAGTTTCTCACGACGGAAAAATCATTTATGAAATTACCTGATTACAGAAAAACATATCCATGGAATTTTCATAAATATGTTAATATTGCCGGAGAAAATGTTTTTGATTTATCCGATCTTTATGTGGTAGGTAGTAAAGGTCTTAGATTTCATACAATTTTTACCGATATAAATATTCCTATGGAGTATGAATTTGATCGAATTCAAGTATATGTTAAAAATTTAATCATGAGTTTGATACAGAATTACAACGAGGATACAAAAAATAATGTAATTGATGGTATCAAACATTTAAATGCAGTAAAATCTGATTTTGGTGATCTCAAGATTAGTCTATATAAATTTATAAGTTATTCTGACTCACCAATACCTGATCATTATCCAATTATTTATGAAGACCGTATAAATACCCAACTCAAGGAACCAAAATTCGATTTTGATATCCGTGCTTATTTTCCAAAAATCATCGAATCATGGAGAAAAATAGCCCCATCGGCAAGTATTCTTAAATTTGATAACGATCCATACGGTGGCGGCCGTCATGTTTCACCGGGCATCGTCGCGATCACATCAACGATCGCTGTCAATCTAGTATGTGATGTTATCGACGGCAGTTATCAAGTTGACACTGATAAATCCAATCAGGCCCAACAAGGATACATTCTCTACTCATTTACCCCTCAAGTCCCACCAGGTTATTTGATTGTATCAGAACCAATCAACGTTGTTTATCTAAAATGTCATAGTCGTCTCTTATCACGGATACATTTCAAACTTACTGACCAGTCTGGCCACTTGCTCGATCTGAGGTCGGAGTCGTTAAATATAAATTTGTATGTAAGATAGTGGATCTCACGCTCGTGAGCGTCATCTTAAGATCTTACGTTCGTAAAAAACACCAAAAAAAAAAAAAAAAAAAAAAAAAATATCAAATTGCAGCATCAAGGACAACGTCAAGGATAAAATATTTTTTTTTGTTTCATGAGACAATAGGCCATGACACAACAATTATTTCAACGATCTGATGCTTCTATCATTGTTGGCGAATCGGGACATTTTCATAATAAATATATAATGATTGTCCCGATTCGCCACTTTGTGTCATCAGGGGTAGGTAAATATTTTTTTTTACTCGTGATTTTGTCAAGGATCAGAAATGAATTGTCCCGGTTTCACAATGTTACAGGTGACAATATTAGTTTCGTTATCAAAGTCACTATGGTCACTTTGTTCACCATGATCAGAGTCACATTAGTCCTTATCTTTAGCCAGTAATTCTTCCGCATCTTTGTTCATCAACTCCGTCATCGCCATGATATCTCTCAGCTGTTTTATACGAGCGTGTACGAGTCTTTTCGTTTCGTATTCGTGAGATAATTCTAGCCTAACCTTTTCGATGGCCCGTGAAAGAGGAACACATAATTTCACTTGCGTATCCGTGATTGCTGCCAGCGATCGTAACATCGCCTGCTGAATTAACTTTATGAATCTATAATCGGAGGGCAACGTATATCTATTTTCTGATTTTTTGAATTGTAATGATTCAAAGTCGCTCATTATTTTTTCAGGATCAAGCTCATCAGATATTTTCACGCCGCTGTGTTGTAATTGGTTAATAGCAGTAATAATTGAATCGTGATTCATTATTTTTTAAATTATAAATTATTTGTTTAAATAAAAATATATTCTGAATAAAAATAAAAAAATATTTTATAAATTCAAAAATAAACAGCAGCGATGACGCTCAGTCTACCATTCCACTGGGGCCCCTTTTGCCGGTAAAGTCTTTTGCCAATAAGGTCCTAAGAGTCCTTTTTTTATTTGGTAAAGGCCTTTCTTATGGCCCACAGGCACTCTTCATGGTTAAGACCTGTCTTATGGTCCACAGGCACCTTATTGAGACTTTTTGGTCCGGCGGGCATTCTTTCTGAATGCCCTATGTGGGTACCCTTCAGTGAGGTCACAAGGTCGGGAGTTCACATCAAGCTGCTGTTTATTTTGGGGGCGAAAGCGATTTCATGTAACCCCCCCCCAAATCAAACCCCGGGGTAAATGCAAAACTGCACTCACCACGTTGTTCAATATGGTGAGGGTTACATGGAATATCATGGGGCTTGCTTGCGCCCCCAATGATATAGCATCTGTCGCTGAATGCAAGCTAATATATCTTTAGCATTTTTGGAGACTCGAACACGCAGCGTTTACACTAGTGGATCTGCACGCAAACGCCTTAACCCCACAGCTATCGGAGCTCTACAAATATGTAGTTAAATTTAAGTATATAACTACTCGCACTGTCTCACACGTGATGACTCTGGACCCGTATTTACTAGTATCCATGACAATGTCATGGACGGCAAATTTCTACACCGAAAGAATATTCTGATTCTGAATAAAATCTGCAATTTTACACATTTCTGCCGTTTCTGCCTTGTTAAAACACTGTATTTTCAACTGTAACACTGTTACGGGCCAGAACTGTGTTAGTAAATGCGTTGGATCGTTATTATTCGGGTATATTCCGCCTACTACAGAACTGCTTAGATTCATTCAGTATAGTAACAATGATACATGTTGTCTGCTGCGATCGATATGTGTACAATATCGGCCTACGATATAATATCACGGCTGATGTATCTATGTTCTGTTTGAGGATATATTTTCTGCAATATAGTTGAGATATCTGAACTGAAGAGATATTTAAGCATTACGATTAGACTATAGTACAATAACTGCTTAATTACTTTATCAGTGATGACGGATTCTTATCACTGAATATAAACGTGTGGTTAAGCATAGGCAATAACAAAAAAAGGGAGACAACTACTTGATTGCTCTATCAGCGATGACGGATTTATCTCGCTTCATTATATATACCGGAATGTAATTTTTTGATCAAATTTTTTTCGAAAATGCTGATTTAGTAATATTACTTGCAGCACGATATATTGAAGCACGGCAAATACCAAAATATTTCCCAGCCGCATTTATTGATGGGAAAATTCTCTCTTCACCAGTATCTTTATTAATGGATATAATCGACTTAGGAATTTTAGAATTAATACCAGTATTTCCAAGTGCAGAATTTTGACTTTGTGTAACAACCCGCAGGTTAGATAAATCATTATCTTTCGGGTTTGAATTTATGTGATCAATTACAAGTCCATCTTCAATGACCCCATGAAAACATTCAAAGACAAATCGATGAGATAGATACTTTTTATTTCCAGCAGTAAACATGATATATCCAGTATTAATAACATAACCAACTGGTGTTTTCCTTTGACAATTTCTGATGACACCATCACGAGACGCTTCATAATTTTTAATGATAGGGTGCTCTACAAATTCCCTTTGCTCCATTTATATATAATATTATTTGTCTAAATGATTATTTTGAAATCTGGCCAGATAGTCTTCAGCGGTTTTTATAGGGGATTCACCTGGCGACTTCTTATCATAATATCGTTTCAGCTCTCTGCATCTTTTATCACCGCACTTTACACACAACTGGGTTTCTCCTCTGACCCCAACGCCGTATCGTAAACATGGTTTTGGTCCTAGACTCCCTCTACAATAGCTTTGTATGTGTTGGCCACAAAATTCATTTACACATGATTTATTACAAGGAGTTGAATAACCAATCATAAGCCATCCACATCGGTTGTTTGTTTGAATCATTATATACATATAATTAAAGTTTAATTAAACATATCTTTGCTTTAAATATAGTATGGAGGAATTTGAGAGATTATCCACAATTGAACCTTCCACCGCAAGATTTGATCTTGACAAATTACCAAAATCTGAATTTAATTTTTCGATGCAAGATCTGGCTTTAATAAATAGCGATATAACCGATCGTATCCGTGAAGCCATGAAAGAATTTCGCAATGATGGTGCGGCTCATGCTTGGTCGATATTCAGGATTATGAACGACAACACCGCTGGTGTTGTTGTTGACGCTAGAATGAGTGACGAACGAGGTAAAAATATTATTAACTATCTCGACAATCAGAGATATATTATTCTAGTAAATTTTATTGTGCAGACAGATGATGACACTTGGATTATTCGTGATAAACGTGAATCCATACGGCTTCATACTGGAAATAATACTGTTACATTAAATAAACAATCAAAACCAGGAATATTGACTGGTATTGATAAACCATATTATGAACGAGCATATCCTGTCACGGCGGTTATCTATGCGATATATCCACTAAATAATAAACCTAGAGTTGATAATCTCAAACCGATTAAATTGTCAAGGAGACTAAACTGCGTAGCTGAGCGAGTTATGGAACATTTCTCAAAAGCAATAAGCGGCAACGGTTTAACTGATCTAAGACGTACAAAAATAAATGAGTGGGCAGAAACAGTTAAAGATACCGGAGCATCTATCAGCGACGTTGCTAAGCTAGAAAAAAAAATTAAAATTTCCAATAACAGTAAAAACACTAACCGGAGAGATTATATATAAGTCAAAATACCCATCAAGAGGAGCTCCAATAACAATCATTGATCATAACGCACATGCATGGACTGATGCTGTAACAATATTTCCACGAGATAGGACAGTTAAATTTTATAGCGATTATATATTTGATGCTATCAGCGATATCAATAAAAGCGACCCTGTATCTGTTTGGTTATTTCAGAGTTCAGAATCCGTGAATTACGATCAATTTGTAAAATGTAATGGAGAGATTTACCGTAGAGAATCTCTCCATGAAGAAATGAAGAATCTTGCATTGAAATATAATTCTGATGATGTTGAAGTTGAACAATTACTAAATAACTGTTTTACAGTTCCATCAGTTGCTGCTCACTTTGCTCAGGAGAAAAATTCATGGAAACCAACACGATTAGAATTTCTTGAAGACATCCAGCACAGTTGTGTCGAATACGGACATGGCGGATTATGGAATACCAAATACGATCATCGGAAAGTTATATCCGTTGATATGGTTGCGTGTTATCCTGGAAGTTTTCTTGGATACGGAGACTGTTCTGAATATTTCAAAAGATTCGGACATCCGACACATAAAATGACAAGAGTTGCGATAAATGGACAATTACCTGATTTTGATTTAACTGGATTCACTTGTGTAAAATCATTTAAATTTCGTAATAATCTTCATCCGATCGATTATGTGTGGTTTGGAAGACATTTTGCAGAAAAATATTGGGTTCCAATAGTTTTATTACGATACATTCTCGATGCTGAAATCTTAACGTCGTTGAGTGTAAGTGAAGCTATTATATCATATCATTCGCAGAAACAAGTTTGGTTACCACAACAAAAGAAACATTCACCCCTGACAGAGTCAGGCGAAGATTTGAATAAAATTGATTATGAAAATAAAGTTGCAAAAGATCTCGGTAGAAAATTAATCGGTAAATTTACTCAAGGAGGATCATATGATCATAAACGACATTGTACAAGATTAATCATGGATGGGATGATGCTGAGTTAGATTTTATAATTACTGATACAACGAACAAAGGAATATTTATAAACAGAAATAATGCTTATTTGTCAGACGGAACCAAACTAGGTACAATCGTGAGTTATATCGATGGTGAGTCACCACAATTTACACATTTAAGATCTTCTATGCTCGCTTACGTTTCTATAAATTTATTATCGATGATAAATAGATTTCCTTGTTACGCTGTCAGAGTTGCTACGGATTCATTTTATATAAACAGCGAGTATGTGGATTTGGTAAAACCGTTACTCGGTAGCGGCGAATGGAGATCATGGCGAATAAAAGAAGAAAATATACTTGATTATTCTGAATCAGCCGACGTTAATATCACGGAGACATATTACGGTAATGACAATCAAATACCAGTATCAACATCACCATCTGTATTTGATCCCGTGTCAAGATATAAAACCATTTATCTCAATGGATCTGGAGGTTCTGGTAAAACAACACGTGCGATTGAATTATTTCGGCAGAGTTCTTCAAACTCCGTTGATATGATTGTGTTGACACCTACACACAGACTAGCCAGAGAAACAAAACAACGAGGAGTAAAATCATGTCATACCATAGTTTCTTCAGATGGTGTGGAGATACGTGGACACCTGAGCGAATGGGTGAGAAATATATTCCAAAAATCATCATCTGGGATGAGATTTGTACAGTATCGTTAGAAACATTAAAAATATTTCTTGATTGGTTACTGACAAAAAATACTGCTGTGATTATGTGCGGCGATCATGGTCAACCACCACTTTTCGTCGGTCAGTCTCCACATGAGTGGTTAAAAACGTTTGTAGATTATTATGAAGAAATAAATGATGATCATAGAGCTATTGATGAACCTCTGAAAGAATTTAAAAGATAAAATACAATGTGAGATAATGCGTGAAATAATTCCGGAAACTCCTGTGAACGACTTTTGGAATTTATGGAGACCAAATGATTTAATAGTTGCGAGTAGAAAAATAGTTCTACCAGAAAAGCAGCTAATTTTTCTCGAAGTGATTTATCTTTTACATTATTTATGGCATGAATTAATTTTATATCGGCGAGATGTCGTTGTTGTAAATCTTTATCTCGATAAGCAATATCATGAACGTAACATGCTTGATCGATTCCATTTACGGGATATTCACCAAGTCTCGGTTGATCTTGATTGTCAAGACGAATATCTAAACGAGTTCCTGGCCCACAATAATTATAACCCGGTAAGTGTTTTTCCCCGGGATATTTCGCCCACAGTAATCCTGGTAATTTTCCCACCGAAGCGGTGATATCACCTCCTGTCTTTATACTTGAAATAAATTCATATTTTTTTGTGCCACACTTTTCACACTTACCTGTCAGTGCACGCTTTTTATTGTTTGTTATTATTGTTGTTAATCCAGTGGTGGACGTGGCTGCCCTGTATCGAACACAATATAAATTCATATAATTTATTATATGGATATAATTGACTTTTCGGCGACACGAAAGCAAGAGCCAGTCAAGCATTACCCAGCGCTACAGAATTCTATCAGAATGATAATAATAGGTCCATCTGGAAGTGGGAAGACGCAGTTATTGCTTAATCTGATAATGAGATGGCTGAAGTGGGATAAATTATATTTAGTAGCACCATCCGTAGATGATCAGCGATGCTATGAAGTACTTAAAGATTTTAATGAAAATGCAAAGTTACTGAATGAAGACAGTGACGTTATTGATTTTATCACTGATATTGATGAAGCGCCATCTGTAGATGACCTGGATGGACGTATTAATAATTTAGTAGTATACGATGATGTTATGCTGGACAAACAATCAAATTCAGCTAGGATATTTTCTCGAGGTAGACATGAAAATACAGACGTGATTTATGTTACACAGCGTTATACACAAATTCCAAAAGTGATCAGAGATAACTGTAATATTTTAGTTGTGTTTAACGGAGTTGATAATCATACGCTGCAAAATATTTATTATACTTGGTGTTCAGGGGACATGGATATGATTAAGTTCAAACACTTTTTTTTCAAAAGCACAAGCTACTCCGTTTGGTTTTATAACAATAAATTTACATGATCCGAGGTCGAGATATCGTAACGGATTTGATACAATATTTGGATAAACCACAGCAGCAGAGAGGGTGTGACCAACAGTGAGTGACCAACACGTAAACGCGGCCACGTAAAAAATGAAATACAAAACCCTTCGTCATCGCAGTAACATAATCAGCTAACCCAACAAGGTTTCCTACGAGGCAAAGTTAGAGGTGCTGGTTTAACGTTATTGACGTTGAGATTTCATTTTCGTACGAAGCTTTATTTTTCATAAATAAGGTCTCAGGCAAATTGGTCTGTTCACCCTCTCTGCTGCTGAACTTAACCCTCTACCTACGTAATTTTGATTTCAACGTCCATTGGATAGTTTCGAGTTAGAGATCTGTTCCAATAGTATCCAAAGTTAATTTTTTAAAAATCGTCGAGCCGATTTCGAGAAAATTTTGGCTACATAAAGGGGATGGTGTACGACACGTGCCGTAATTTAGGGGATATAAAAAGTAGTGGGGGGAGGCTAAAACACATGCCTGAAGAAGACTATATTTAATGTATACACATAGGCCATTTCATCCCCTCTTTACAAAGTTTTAACATGGACCTTTATTCGATATTTATCTCTAGAGGTTTGAGTCCACGCACGAAGGAAGTCCTGACGAATTTTATTAGAGAGGAATTAGCACAATAAGGGGCGCCCTTTGGATACCGGTTATGAGACACACGATATTCATAGATCGTATCAAGATTTTGCACTAATTGAACTCCTACTTACAGGATTTTGATTTCAACGCCTCCTAAACAGTGTCTAGTTAGGGATCTATTCAAACAATAGGAAATTAAAGAAAATTCGTAGAGCCGATTTCGAGAAATCCAGAGCACTAAATATGGTAAAATGACTTTTACATGGATCAGTCATTGACAGCTTTTAAGAAGTGATATACTTGACTCCCACAAGAACTATTAACGGCATTCGTCTACAGCAAGCGGAGACATATGAGGAACTTTACGGACAACAGGAGTATTAAAAACTGCTAGAGTCTTTGAAAAACTTTAAATTTCATAATGCCTGAAACCCTAGTTAGAGAATTTTGATTTCGACCCCTGTTTGAGATTTCCTACATAGGGTTCCACTCCAACAGTAGCCAAAGTTCAAAAAAAATCGTCCAGCCGATTTCGAGAAATTAGGGTCTAGACGAAGGGGGTCGTGCACAATATTGAATCAATATTTGTACTAATTCAACCCCTGCTTAGAGGATTTTGGTTTCAACGCCCAGTGGATAGTATCTAGTTAGGAACCCGTTCTAACAGTAGGAAAAATTCCCCCCAAAATTAGTATAACCGATTTGGAGAAATTCAGGACTAGATAAAGTACAACAAGAGCAGCAGGGAGGGTTAACATACCAATTTTATTTGCGAAAATAAAGCGTCTTACGGAGGGTGAAAAAAATACAAGCGTTAATAACGCTAAAGCAGGAAGGGTGAACAGACCAAATTTATTTGCGAAAAAAAATCTTCCTACGGGAAAGTGAAAGAATACAAGTGTCACCGAGACCTCTAACCGGGTTCTTTTTGTGTGTGTGTGTGTGTGTGTGTGTGTGTCAAATATATTTACCTGGGCGAGCCCCCCACCCCCACCCCATGTGTGTGTGTGAAAAAAAAGGTAACGGTTAGATGGCGTAATTAAATCATTATTATATCAATAAATAATGCTAAGCATAGAATCTCGTACAGCTAAACTAGCTTGACAGCGACTAGAGGCAATTAAGAAATATCTCCCCGTCCGTGATTCTGTCAAACAACAACTACAATCGCGTCAGGAGTCTCATGTGGAATTTACAGAAGGTGCAGAACAGTTATTTAAACAAATTGTCAAATCAGCCAAGAAAATTGTTGCAGCAACTGAGGCAGCACAAAAAGCTCTTGAAACATTGTATGTTGATATTGCTGGCCGGCAACATCCTCAACCACAACCTGAAGTTCAACCACAACCTCCTCCAAAAGTTAGAACCAACATTTTAGATAAATTTACGCCTGAAGGTATTGCCGCTATCAATGAAACAAACCAATTAATTAAAATTGCCGCGTTTGGATATCGTGATAGACATAAGTATATAAAAACCGTATATGTGAAAACTCTGAAATCTGCCGATTGGGTTAAGGATGTATATCGCATCGCTGCTGATATTCCGCAGATCAGATCTAAGGGAGATGTTAATCAGTTTAATATTTTTGACTAGGCAGTAAATGAGTATATTAAGCAAACAAAACAAGAAAAGAAACGAAAAGAAGAAGAAATGAAGATGCAACTTAAAGAAGTAAACAAAAAAGGAAATCAACGTTAATAACAAGTAAGGAATAAGAAAAATTGTATGATACAGATCCTGGCCCCAGCGCCACTGGAAGCGGTACTGCCACTGAAGGAAGTGAATAGTATAGTGGGACGATATACGGACAATGATAATTAGCATTACAGACCCCCCCCCCCCCGGGACGATATACGGACAAGATTTATACGGACAAATGGCACACCCTGGGACGATATACGGACAATGGGAATTTTGTATAGCGACAATAGGAATCCAACAGGCAGGGTGACGTCACGGTTCTGGACACTTGCAACAATGTGGCAAGTACCGTGACGTCATCCCACCTGTTCCATTCCTATACAAAGTTTTATGCATTCGCGTTCGATTCTGTGGATAGTATAGTGTGTTTTATGCATTCGCGTTCGTTTCGATAGATTGATGAACATCAATCTATCATACCCAAATCATACAACTGACTAAAAAAAGTTTTAGGTAAGAGAATAATGTTTTTGGGAGTTAAACATAAATTATACAATCGAATAAAAAAAAAAAAAATATGCAAGAAAGAATAAATCTTTCGAGGCATATGAAAGTGGCCCTGAAAAGGACCGTTGGTTTTCTTCTTTGTCTTCTAATTTCTTCTTTTCCTCCAAAAACTTCTTTTCTTTTGTCCTAAACTTTTTGTCTTTTTTTCCTTCTTTTCCTCCTTTTTTCCTTCTCCTCTTCCTCTTTCTGTTTCTTCCTCTTTTCATTTTCTTCTTCCTTTTCTATCTTTTCATTCCATTCTCTCATCCTCCTTTTGTCTTCTGTATCTTCTTTTTCGTCCTTTTCAATTCTAATCATCTCATTTAAGATGTCTTTCCCTTTCTTTAAATTGTTAATCTCCATGCTTAGTCTATGGGGACTATAAGCCCCAAACTGCATTCTCACTAGCATCTCCTCCACCATAGCTAGTGTGTCTACCACTTCCTGCAATCTGAGCATCCTTTCCTAGTCACTTGCCATTTTTTATTCTGTGTAGAATGGCGCGAATGACGAGCGCTCTGCTTTATATCCGTGTTGCACGGACGTGAAGGAAAACATCCCTTACACTCAGTTCACATATTATATGCTATCCACACAAACGAACGCGAATGCATAAAACACACCACATATACTATCCACAAAAACGAGAAGAGAAAAATACACACACCATATCTACTATCCACAGAAACGAACTCGAATGCATAAAATGCACACTATACTATCCACAGAATCGAACGCGAATGCATAAAACACACCACATCTACTATCCACACAAACGGGAAGAGAAGAAAAAGCACACCATGCCTACTATCCACACAAACGAACGCGAAGGAATAAAACACACCACATCTACTATCCACACAAACAGGAAGAAAAAACACACCATACCTACTATCCACACAAACGTACGCGAACGCATAAAGCACACCATATTTACTATGCACACAAACGGACGCGAATGCATAAAACTTACCACACAAACGTACGCGAACGCATAAAGAACATACACTATACTATTCACACAAACGGGAAGAGAAGAAAAAACACACCATCCCTACTATCCACTCAAACAAACGCGAACGCAAAACACACACACACACACACACACACACACACACACACACACTCACACCAGTAAAGGAGTGAGTGTTTATAGTCACACTACTTCACATTCACACAAATTGGCAACTTGAATAGTCTCGTTCCTAGAGATCTGGTTAGCCCTGAGAAGGGCTGTTTTTTTTAGAACTTCAGATGCACCCGTTTAGTGATGACATATCCCAGGCCGTGCCCCACACACGCATCGCCGGCTCCAGTCAATCTCCCAATTAATGCGTGTGAATGGGAGCTCAGACGGGGCTTGAGTGGCCTCATCATCCCAGTTTTG
>JAECUM010041961.1:0-11206 GCA_016617855.1 Megalonaias nervosa
TCAGTTATACCCAATAAAATTGGTATGCATATTCATGTCAAGGAGAGTGACTCAACTATACCAAAACTTGTTCTTTGCAACCTTGTTTTCCTGTTTAAGTGACTTGTGCATCAGCATTTTTTGTTGCACCTTTAATATCATGGGACCAATTTTACTTCATGAATTCTGGTACATTGATGCACCTCAATGAAACTCAGCTATACCAAAGCTAGGTCACTGTGACCTGATTTTCATGCTTGAGTGACATTTGTATTTTCAGCCATTTGTTTGCTATATCCTCTGTATCTTTTTACTTTATATTAGGGGTACTCTGTGCAATTTCATCAGACAACTTCAATTGCACTTCGTTTGGGGATTCATGTCGTGATACTTAATTCTCTTGCCCCCAGTACTACCTGTACCTCTATCAGATCCTTAGTTACTTGTAGTAGTTCAATTTCTGAGTGCAGCTCCTTAGCCAGTTGCATGCTCAGAGTTAATTTCCTTGTTGCAGCTCCATAGTTAGTTGCACCTTGATTGGTATATGCAGCTCCATAGCTAGTTGCAGTCCCTGTTGCAACTCCATAGTTAGTTGCACCATAATAGGCCTGTGCAGCTCCATAGCTAGTTGCAGTCCCTGTTGCGACACCATAGTTGTGCCTTGATTGGTATATGCAGCTCCATAGCTAGTTGCACAGGTGCAGCTTCTTAGCCAGTCATACCATACTCTACCATATTATTCTTAGTCTGTATGCATATGTATATTGTTGTATACTTATAAGTTAGATGCTTCTAACTTGCTGATCGTATGCCACAGAGTTGCTCCCAATATATGCCAAAGTTGTAAATAGATGGATATATCAATCATATAGTTGAAAATAAATATTTTAGCTACCATTTCTATTCTTGTTGTGTATTGTGTAAAATCTAGATTAATCAAGCTTTGTTTTGAGCCTACTTTGATGAAACTTTGGTTGTTGGTGAATTTATATGAGAACCAGTAGTATATTAAAGTAATATCTCCTTCTTTAGCGTGGCTTGGTCAGTAGGTTAGACTTACAAGCAGTGAGTAACAGGTCTGAACCCTGTCCAGGTCAGCCTGAATCAACTGTCATTAAATATTTCTTGGCTGATTTCTTAATACACATTGCCTCAAAATGAATCCTGAATATCAGTATATGTATTGTTGGTTATTCCAACATGATCCAATTGGTGATGTGATTCTTGATTATGAGTAAAGGTCCTGTTCATTGAAGGTGATAGGAGAGATGGCTTTGAAGGACACCAGTCTGAGAACATTGGGGCTGACTGGAGGAAAAACAGTGATAAGGTAAGGCAATACAGTCTGCTGAACTTTATCAGATCTCTGTTTTAGCCTGCTTCTTCATTTAGATGACAAAATATTATGAAACTGTTCTTTTCTTGCTTAAATCTTCAGAACTGTGCAACAGTCAAAATATTTTGAGAGAAATGCTGATAATTATTTATGTTCTGCATGTTTTACACTCTTTGAACTCACCACAGCATAATTCGCATCTTTTTTAGCTTTTATTTATATTCCTACTTTGTGTTAAAATGTCTAAAATTTCATACATTTATTGATCCTTTCTCTCACAATACTCTGTCAAAATCTGTCACATTCATATTGCAGTCAAGGACAAGGTCATGTTGCAGTTTCTTGCACAGACATGATTTTGTGAATGCTTACTATCTGAAACAAAGGTTGACAAAAAAGAAATAAAGAATATTTATATTTTTACTTGCTATTACTTAACATTTTAATCAAAACATTTGTTAGTATTCAAAGTTCACCATCATTCAAGTCCTAACCAAGTTTCAGGCAGTGGGTGTGAATGCTCTACCCTAACAATTATGCTTGCCAGTGAAACTGCCTTGCCAACTTTCTGGCCCAGTGAAATTTGCTGAGCATGTCAACTTTCAGAATTTGGCTTGTCAGAGATTGCTGTGATGCTTGTCGCTGATTTCAAGGTGTTAATTACATAACTCAGGTTTCTGTTACAGATGTCTTTGGAAATAAAAAGTCATGCTTCTTTAATGATTAGGCAGATGGATTTCTCTTTGAATGTGTGATTGGATGTAATGCAACAACCACTCCTAACAAGTACTATGTGTCATTTATATTTTATAGTAATTACAGAGACTTGTGCATACTTGCTCTTTGGCAAATAATTACATGGCTTGATAAAGTGTGTTCTTAATGTTTTTTTAAAAAGTCATTAATTACAGTTCCTCTCATTTTCAAGTCAGGCTTTCATTATTGTTAATAGCTGAACAGATGAGTGTTGGCGTAAATGTAATGTGCAGAAAGATAGGAAAGAAAACAACACCATTTCAAGAAAAAAAATTTTTAACTTTTACTGTGATATTATGTTCTCATATTTTTTGGCATGGTCAAATCTCCCATGGGCAAGATTAGATTTCCTGTATTCTTGCCCTGACTTTCATCAGATTGATCCAGTTTTGTTTTGTGATCATGAGTCACAGTGAATGACAGATTGTTATTATTAGGGAGTGTTATAGTTGCTCTAGAGTTATAAATCCACATTAGTAATTTCTTTTATGCTCCCACACATACACACTTACATGATCCTGTAGTCTGAAATCTTTATATCATATTTATTTATGTGACACTCAAGTTAATCAGACAAAATTGTATGCAGCAGACCTGTAGGATGATCAGGAGTAGGTTTCACTGTTAAGAGACCATTATTGGACCCCAAAACAGAGAGAAGTCACTTTTCTTCTTGGCAAATCAGGCAGAAGTGAGTCAAGGAGACTTGATGAACTGATCACCATTTTATAAAAATTGTTTATTATTATTATTATTATTATTATTATTATATAATCTTCATGCTCAAGATTAAACATGGATAGTAGTGTTTAAGTGAGGTTCATCATGAAAATATCTAATATTATTCTGGTACTTGTTAAAAGTTAACTTCAAAAATGCTCTTGACCAACACTTAGTACAATAGGATGTGCCATTTGGTGTTTTATCCTTGGATTCTATCTGTGTGCCATTTAGAAATGATAGTGTGCGCTCAACTAAGTAGTCACAATATGCAAAACTGGAGAATTACCATTCATACAAGACAGAATTGAGTTTTGTCACTGTCACTATGATTAAGGTAGTATGAGTGGAATCAAGATGTAACTATCATGGTATCTTTTGATACATGGCCAGCAGTTGTTGTTCAGATTGTGACAAACATAAGAATACAGGTTAGAAAAAAGATGAAAGTAATTTTTTGTGAATTTATAGAAAATGGCATATTTGCCAATTCTGATCCTACTTCTTTGAATTTTTTGTTTTTGGTATCTGAAAGCTCTAAAACATAATTTAGGATTATTTAGTTGAGTGTGTCCAGCATTTGATTGGAAAATAGTCAGAGTTTTGGGGTCATAATTCAGTATCATTCAGCATGCTTCTAGCAACTTTATGGAGGAAATTAAACTATATTTATTGATGTTTACTGCTGTTGTCAGTATTATATCTGATATAAAATGGCATTTGACCTTTTTGTGATCACACCACAAGTTTCTGTCAGGAGCTTTTTGCAGAAGAATTATGTTTATACAGATATACTTCACTGCTCCTGGGCATGGATTAGTAGAATTCTCTGAATACACAGATGTACTTCACTGCCCCAGGGTATGGATTAGTAGGAGAGTTCTCTATATACACAGATGTACTTCACTGCCTAATGGCAGGAGTTGGCTGGAGAATTTTCTATATACATAGATATACTTCACTGCCCCAGGGCAGGGATTAGCAGGAGAGTTCTCTGTTTACACAGGTATAATTAACAGCTCCGGAGCTGGAATTGACAGAAGAATTCCCTTTCTCGATAACCTGGAGCCCCAAGTATTTTGTGCACTAATATCAAATTTAATACACAGAAATTACATACTGTAGCTAAATTAATGCTTGAAATTTCTCATGCATGCAAATTAAATGAGAAATCTACAGGAAGAAAAAAAAGCAATTGTAACCTTAAAATTAACAAATAAAAGAAAAAAACATTTTCTTCATCAGGATTAACATTTAAAAAAGTCTAATCATCGGTAGTCTAAAGTCATAGATGCAGCTCAGTTTAACTGACTTGACCAAGTCTACATTTATATGCTGCAACTTATATGCTAGCAGTTAGATTTTTGAAGCAATATTCCATCTTACAAACACTATAAAACTTTTTGTGTGCTAGAATATTGACACGTACAGGTAATAAAGTGACAAAACAGGATTTTAAAGTCACATTGAACATGCATCATTATCACCATGTTGCCACATGAATGGACAGTATCTTAGTCTTGGATTTTGAATGAAAGATCTAGTGTCCATTGTGCCTGTAGGCCTGTTTGAAAACATGCTTACTGCCTCTTAATTTATGTAGGTGGCATGTAGGCCTATTGTTTCTGGGTAGTGAACATCTAGTGTGGCAGACAGGGAGAAAGAAAATAGTTGTTTCCTATTAGATCATTATTCATTATCCTGTCAGTAAAATATGTTCATAGTGACAGTAGAGATATTGCTTCATTGCATAACAGTAATAAATATAAACAATAATAAAATAATAACATTACTAAAACAACATACATAAATATACAGAATTGGGGAAGCAACAGTATCACTGATTTGATGGCATGGCATGTAGCATGTAGCATGGGATTAAACATTCATAAATCACAATGCTGTAGTCAGTTTAGCATCCTACAGTCAGTAATACAGTGTGACCCTGCTATAACACGGTAGTTGAGAGCCATACAACCCGACCGTGTTATAAGCAACCAGGTTAGTTAGCTGAAGAAAATGATGCATGTACCCCAAAAAATTTTTGTGTGGGGGGGTTGTGTTAGGTAATAAATGCGGGCGCAAAAATACATGCTTCATTGGCACAGTTACCATCTTAAATCAATGCATATTAAATGAGAAATACACCTGTAGTGAAAAGAGAGAAGACATATATAATATTTTACTTTATTCAGAGAACCACGCATTGGTACATATACGTGTATATTGTTTATATATACATGTCTAATGTATAGTGTGAATAGAGTATCAGCACCGTGTACTCACCTGTGAATCTCATCACATACATTGAATCCACAGTACAAGTAATTCCATCGAAAATATGCAACATACAGATTTAAAATATTCAGTAATTTTGTTACAGGTCATATAGGTCTGAATTCAGTGGAAAAAAATAGCACAATCACGTAACGAATGATGAAGTACATTTACTTTTCAGTATGTCCCAACTCAGTAAAAGTTAGTTTGTGTTTTAAGCCGCCACTGGTAGCATTCGTAAGTATAAACTTTTTTCCTGCAAAAAGGAAACTTTCACGGCACAGTAAACGTGTTCCAGTCACGTTGCAAAATGGAACAATCCATCAGATTCCATTGCTTTTATTTAAGTTTGGTACTGACTTCCTTTGAAGATAGGTTCTTTGTTTTTATTGAACATTGTAGTCAGCTTTCTTTGATGAAGGGTGCATGCGTTATTGAAGTCACCGCTGAAGGACAGCTTTGGAGAACCAAACAAATGCCTGTTTCTTATTGTGGTGGCAACATCAAATAATTGTATTGCATGATTTAGACTGATTTTTTTTTTCCATTAGCTAAGTACTTTTTCATAACAACCAGTGCTTCAAAAGTAAGCTGTTTTCTTTGAAATTTCAGCACATTAGTTTATCTAGGCACATTTTTAAAAAAGGAATTGGACATCCTTTGGTTTTTTGTAGCTACTGATGCTTATTGAATAGACCAAAAAGTAAGATCTTTTTTTTTTTTTGCATTTCTGGTAGCAGAGTGATGCTGCCTTCCACACATGTGTCAGAAATTTAAAGAAGGGTTAACAAACAATAGAGACGAAGGTGTTCTGGTCTGATGACAGGGATTACATAGTGTGATTCTAGTAAATTAATTATGTGATGACAGATGTCTGTGTTTTTTTTAATTTTCTTATGGATAAGTTGTTTTGATTAATTGTGTGCAGTGTTAGATCAGAAGAGTTTTTTTAGAAGTTGTTTCCTGCTTGGAACCAGAGTTTGGTAAATTAGATATATTTGTTTGGTTTGCACTGTGAGTGAAGCAGACCTAAATTGATAAGAAAGGTGGTGGGATTTTGAGGTTTTGTTTTTACATTTGTGATAGCAGAGTAATGATGCCTCCCATGCATGCGTCATAAATTTAAAGAAGGGTCAACAGACGATAGAGATGAAGGTGTTCTGGTCTGATGACAGGGATTGTAAACTTGTGTTCTGAAGGATTTAATTGTGGGTGAAAAGAAGAGGAATTTTACTAACCATCCATATACAAATGTCAGTCTATGTAAATATATTATTTACTAGCGAGTGGCCGATAATTCAACGAAAGATAGATTATGAGATAATGCCTCATCCAGTTGATTTCCACTACTAGAAATGTCAACAACAAAAAAGTGGATATCTCACAATATACAGTACTCATGCTAGATGTCAACATAAGTGGATTATGATACAAAAGTGCACTGTTAAGATGGTTTGTCAATATAGACAAAGAATTTGTTTATGTAATAATAAATTTCAGTGCATTTTATATCAAGTGTGCAGCTTCATTTCATGGGGCCTCTGAATTTCTCCATTCCAAACCAATGGTTGTATATACAAGTTTAAACAGTCAACAATGACACCAATAAAAAAACAAACTCCAGATGGTATATTTTGCTGCCAATAAGGAAAAAACTTTGCAATTGCAACATTGGCGAAGCCCTGCGCGATTCCTGAATAAACTTTTTACACATTATTTTTTGTACTTTTAAGAAGAAAAAACTATTTACTCGTGTATAAGAAAAATACATATAAAATTTCAAGAGCCACGCCACAGTCGTCTTGTATTATTCATATGCGATTACTTCCCCAAAGTGCTAATAAACTTTTTACGTTTTTTTTCGTACTTTTAAGAAATAGGTTTTTTGTATGTACGAGAAAAATACATGTATATGAAATTTATGGATACATGACACAACCGTGTTATATCCAAATTCATGTTATAACAGAGAGTGCTATAGTGGGGTCACACTGTATCTGGAAGTTGAGTCCATTAATTGTCCTACACATGTGCCTTGACTTTGAAGAGCTCATAATAAGGGAGAGATTATATACTTTTCAGAAGGGGCTATAGATGCAGTGCATCATTCTCATCCTGGCAGATTAACACTGAGAAAAACTTAGAAACATCAAACAGTCAATCAATTTAGGGATTGTGTAACTTAATATACTAATACCCATTTTGCACAGAATGGATTTATGTAAAATATTAAACTCGGGCAAGAAAGTGACAAGAAAGAGAAAGTAATGCTAATGAAAACTGATTTGTATTTTCACTCAGGTTAAGTTTTGTAATGCTTTTTTTCACATTTGGATATCACGCATGCCACTTTGTAAAATTCACTGGGACGAGTTGAGTCAGTTTGCAGATTAAATTAACATGTGGAAATTTAATATAATGTTTGATGATTTAAAGTATTTCCCCATTATAACACTGTCCATGGGAACCAAAATATACTGCCTTATAGTGAGACTGTCTCTGAATGATGTATATAATTATAGTACCACCTAATGATATGGGATCCATGATCGTAATTGGTTTACAACAGTAACCATATCATGAAGGGTCTTACACTGAGGGAATATTGTATCTATAAGCTAACTCATTTTTAGGATATTTAAATATATATCCCATCCTGTTTCAGTTATTTAGAGTTGTTACTCGATCATGATGAATTTTTTTCTCTTTCTGCTTTAGTTTGAAAGTTTATCTTCAACTTTTCAGATTTAATCTTCACTTTTTGACAACCAAATGTATTTCACCTCCAGTTCTGAAAACCTGTGGAGAATCATGTACATATCTAGTTTAATTTGGATTATTTTCAGTTTCATCTATTTTCTTGTTAATGATGGAATCTTCGTTTTCAGCATCATACACTGATGCTCTTACCCAGTTTGTACCTTCTTAAATTTAGTGTGAAACAAGTGCATTTGTTTTGTAGATTCCAGGGCAATATGTATTTTGATTCCCATATAAATGTCATCCTAAACTGACTTTTTTCTCAAGTGAGGATGGTCTGTGGTATTGTACCAGATTTTATAATCTTTCAGCTATGTTACTTGTTTGCTGTATTTCAGTGAGCTCATTCTGTATTACTTGCATACATGTATGATAGAATCTTCAGTCAGCTTTGAAGGTTAAAGAGTACAGTGTGAACAAACATTTCATATAAGATTTGTAAATGTATCATTTTGCCAATGAAGAAAGAATGGATGTTTTATAGAGAGTTGCTGTTGTTCTTAACGTTAAAGGTGATGAAGTCAACAGAAAATATTTTTAATTTGGTCCTTCTCTCATGAGGATGTTTATGAAGGGCAACCAAGGCAGTCTCATGATTGGTACAAATTGATACATTACTTTGATGATTGGTATAAATTAATACACTATTTCAATGATTAGTACAAATTAATACACTACTTTGATTGGTACAAATTAATACACTATTTCAATGATTAGTACAAATTAATACACTACTTTGATTGGTATAAATTAATACACTACTTTGATTGGTACAAATTAATACACTACTTTGACTGGTACAAAATAATACACTATTTTGATTGGTACAAATTAATACACTATTTTGATTGGTACAAATTAATACACTACTTTGCTTGGAACAAATTAATACACTACTTTGATTGGGACAAATTAGTACACTATTTTGATTGGTACAAATTAATACACTATTTTGATGCAGGAAATGGTTGTATAATTTTACTGATACAGAGCTATGGTAGCTTGGTGGTATGCAAGCTAGATTCGCTAGTTTAATTCCTGTCCAGATTAGACAAGTCCATTTCTGGCTGCCATGGCGTGTCACTGGGCAAGACACTTTACTCCATTTGCCTTTTGCACAGTATAACCTTTAACGTGCTGACATGCCCATAAATGCCAAACAGATCTTATTCAGGATAACTTGTCATGAGAGAAGCCTTCCAGTATGGGAAATGCTTTGTCAGGTGTCATTTTTGGGTGAAATAGATTAATGCATTTTAACATTACAAATTTCAGTTGGGGCCCCAGGCAGCCAAGTGGTCTAAAGCACTTGCCTTTACTGATCACTGCCATCTCATCTCTGTCCACATGGGTTTGAGTCTCTGTCTTGGCCAATGTAGGTATGTTAGAAAACTGCCAGTAGCTTACCACAGTTAAGTGGTTCTTATTGGGGTTTTCCAGGGTTTTTCTTCCACCAGTTATACTGGCTGCAGTATATAGCCTATCATGTGCTGAGAAATGGTGTTTAAACCCCAAAACAACAACAACAACAACAAATTTCAGTCAGAGATGGAACAAATGCATATTAGATGTTCATTCTAATTTATTTACATCCTGATTCAATCTCTTATCATTGATTTTACATTTGCATCTCATTCTCATATAAATTCATACCATTAATGACCACAAGCCTGTAAATTTGATTTCATGTCCCAGTTCTGATTTCCAGTATGGACTTTTAACTTTCCAACAAAGGGTAAACATGTACATAATTCATTTACTGGTTGCTTAAATCATTGCTTATTCATTTTGATGTATTCCTCAGACTTTTACATAGACCTGTGGAAGATGCAGTACTAGAAGAAATTATAGACAAAATTGAGAAGGAAAGAAGAAAGAAAGTCAGATTGCAGGAAATAGCAGCCAAACGATCCCAATCAGAGGAAGGCATGCCATCAGAAAAAGATTTGCAAGATGAAAGTTCTCATCAACCATCATCAGAAAAATTTGCAAGGAAGGAATCAGAAAAATATTCTGATGCAACAGAAATTTTGACAGAATCACAAGCTTCTAAACATTTTGATCCTTCATGTGAACCCACAAAATCTGTGCCTGCTCCTGGAAATACCAAAATTGACAAGTCACAGGATGAAACTGAACCAATGGAAGTTGACTCTGGTTTGTCACAGGGCAAAGATGAGGTAACCAAATACATGGATATCGAGGACAAAGGAGAACCTCTTCCAGACCAGAGTTCCTCAGGTAAAGAAGACAACACAAGTAATTCAAGGGAGGGAACTCAAACGGAAGGAGAACAGATAGCATCAGATGCAAGGGTTGCTCAGAGGAGTGCAGCAGAGCAGCTGAGGGCACTCAACATTCCTGGTGTTCAGGTTTTTACACCAGATGATTTCGGTGATCTTACACCACAAGAGCAGGAGGTAAAACATGATTGTGTATGTGTGTGTGTATATATATATATATCGGGTTGAATTATGAGATTTGCTTCAAAAGTTGTTTTATTTTAGTTATTCTCAGAAACAGTTAAAAATTAATGGTGATGCTCATAGTGGCAGAAGTGGTCATGGTAGTCATGGACAGGTTCAAGACTGAAATCTTCCAAACCTATTTTCATCTCAAAACAAAATAGCTTAACCATGACATCCATCTTGATCGGATGTAAGGCCATTGCAAGTTAGCAGATGTTGATATCCATTATAGCTGGTTTGATCGTAACTAGGGAGGTTACATACCTTGTTTAGAAGCATAACAGCATTGACTTAATTAGTGTTATCTAAATTTACAAGTTCCTAACCCAGACTTTACAGAACAGATCACATTACCTCATGAATAGTAGTGTTGGTGGTGCTTAGAAATAATCAATTCAAACCTGTACTGAGCATCCACCTCTAGGCTTCCTTGAGCAGATGACTGTTAATTTAGTTTAATTTGCATTGATTGGGTTTTGAAAGCTTTTTTTTTGTGAGGCTGGTTTGACCATAAACAGTGCAACATTTTGGTTACAAATCAAACTTTATAGCAAAACTCAAATTGTTAAATAGTGTGGGTGTATGTGTATACACACACACACACACACACACAAAGAGCACATTCTAGACTTTTTATAATACTTGTATTCAGAAGGCAACTGTCATCCATCAACTTGTTCTAAAAATCACTAGACCGATTTCATCCAAAATCAACAGAGAGCATCATGGCATAAAGGCCTTTCAGGTCTTTACAAATGCCAGTATGCTGTAAAAAAAAGTTGTAAATAAACCTCTAAATTACTTTTCCAAAACTACAGAACAGAATTTGATCAAATTTGTCAGAAAGCATTGTGGCACAAAGACCTTTCAAGCTTATACAAATGATGCCAATCAACTATAACATATGAAT
>JAECUM010041963.1:0-15770 GCA_016617855.1 Megalonaias nervosa
CTCTATAAATGCTGGACAAACATGATTATTAATATAAAATACAGCATTAAGAATTATTGTTATAAACCTGGTGCATGTCATCCACCCACTAGTTACATAGAAAATAATTTTTTCCTATCTGTTAAATCATTCATAATGATTCAGATGATTCCCACAACTAATCACTTCTTTTAAGGTTTAATTTAAAGACAGTGCTGAATTTCTGAAGTCAATGATATATATTAAATGGAATTATGGCCCTACCATGCTAACTCAGTTTTAGATGCACTCCTTGCAGATGACTATATCCTGTATATGGCAACAGCAGCATACTTATTACTTAATTTTTAATTGGCTACTGTATATATATTAATTGGCTAGACTTAAAATTAAAAGTCATTTTTAATGGACATCTTCATCTTAGATATTTAAAAATTCTGCAGTCTTTTAAATGTTAGAATGTGTGTGCTTTTCATTGAGACAGAATGTAAAACTACCAGAGATATTATGCATTCAAGCAGATAACTGTGGACGTGAAAATAAAAACAAGTCCATGTTGGGATTCTGTGGCTTGTTGGTCAGGCTTGCAGTTTTCAGAGAGGTATGTGGTAAATATTTGTGAATGTTATACAATGACATTAATTACTTGTACTGTTGTTACCATGTCATTGAAATATTTATTGGCACAAATTTTAATAGCATTTTTTATATTCTTTTTCAGGTATTGTAATCTGTAAATAAAGCTCTGAGGCAAAAGGAAATGAAATCATATTATGAACAAGAACTAGACATACAAAGAAAAGCAATTTGGTTGTACTGATTAAAATATAGCTACTAAATTTTGTGTGAGAGGTATTTTTAATATTGATAATAAGAATAAATTCACACAGCTTCACATTATTTTGAGAAATTAATGACTGTTTAAACAAGAGAAACTTAATAAAATTAAAGACTTGCTTGATTTTATCATGTACATCTATCATTCTTCTAAGTGGGTCACACCCATGAAGATATAAATGCAGCTTTTTCCAGAATTGCTGAGAAGCTCAGAACAGAGGATGCAGAAACTCTACCAAAACTTCTCCATGTCTTACAAGGTGACAGAAAGCTTCAAGGTCTGTCTGATATTAAGCAATGGATGGAGCCCCATATCAAGCAGATAAAGCACCATTCTAAACCACTGCATTTCATGTTCAGTAAAGATGGTGAAGATGTTTGTGTTCTTTACAAAGGTAATAGCAAAAGGCCTTGAAAAAGATTGGAATGCACAATTTTAAAGAATGTTCCTGTTGGGAAACCAGAAGTCTTACTACCATCAAAAGTCAATAAAATAAATATTAGTGCCATATGAAGTAATGTGGAAAGGTGAAGGTATATAATGTCTGGTGGTCATCAGTATCAGTGGTGGATCAGATTTCTAAATGAAATGTCAGAAATATCGTAGTCTGAGGAAAGGATGAAGGAGTATGCCTGTCCCCAAGCATACTGGTTGTTGCCAAATTTGAAAAACAAAGTGTTTCTTCACAGCATCACAGCTCCAGAAATAAATGTGGCAGAACATCTACACGAAATGGTGGATAAAGAACTTGAAGATCCAGTAGTAAGTTGAAATATACATTCAAAAGTTTAAAAATTTAAAGCATATATTTGGTAGATCTTAAACATGTTTGCCCCAGTGACTGATTATGTCTCCAACTGAACGTGGTGTGGTGTTCTGTTTTCACAAAAGTGGAATGTATTACCTTCTGTATAAATATTCAGTTCAAAGACGCATTTAAAATAAAATATGTTTACCTATCTACCAATTATACCCAACTTGATAATTATGGTTAATAAAATGTACACTCAGTTAAATATAGCATGCCATTCCTGTCTTGTAAATGGGAACATTCTTACCTTACATAAAATGTTTTGTGTATAAAGAGTGAGAGAGAATGATAATTCATGGAAGATTCTAAAAATGTATGAGATTTGTCCGAGGCAATATATATGATCTGAAAGAAGATTTTGTCATGAAAAAATTTGTACAATTAAAATTGTGACATCTTAGTTATACATAAATAGATACAAAAAATTCTATATTCTTAACATAACAAATAAATGACTGTTCTTATATCTTTTGCAACAGGTGGTTGCATGTATCATAAGCAATTAAAAAACAAGTGGAGAAAAGGTAAAAAGAAGATTGTGACAAGAATGTCCAGTTGTGAAACAAGTACGTATATCTAGTAAAAGATGCACCAATATCAGTACAACAGAATCTGATTTAGTTATGCCTCTAATATTAATATGGAAAATTAAGTAAAAGAAATCTGAACGTTGATGATAATATTATTGCTCCCCACCAACAACCATTTCAAATCAGAAGCAAACAGAAATTTAAACTACAACTTCCTAGAGATAAAACATAAGTAGCTTTTCTATGATTAAACATGTTAAATTTGTTTTATTTTCATAATATAAGCAAATATTGCAATATCTGTAGTAGTTACTCTAAATAAAATATCGGGAATTTTTAATTATTGAAGTTCACTGATTCAGATATTGAGAGTATATGGTTAGAATACTCATATGAGATGTCCATGGTGGATCAAAATTTCCATGCTAGTGTCTGCAATGTTTTCAAATAAGCTATTTTATCTTTTCAGAAAATTGGTGAGGAAAACACTGTATTAGTAGAGACAATGAATCTATGTGTAGGCTATGTGTTGAAAAGAGACAGATGGAAGAGCAAAACAGAATTTACATGAAACTCAAACAGCCTCCTAAGGAAAGAATTACCCAAATATCTGCCTTATATGGAAGAACTACCAGAAAGAACAGCACAAGAAGCTACTGACATTTTAATTCTATTAAATGAGAAAGAAATTGTGCCTTATATTACTGTTCAAAAATCAATATTGTAGCAATATTACTGTATTTACCGTATATATTGGGTCACCGTATTTGTTGGGACACAATAAATTAATTTTTAAAGTAATTTTTTTGTTGACTGTATCTTCTGGAACACATCGGGGATTTTTTACTAGTATGTTATGGGACAACTTATAAATCATTCCAAAATTACATGATGGAAAATGCACTCCAACTTAAATTTTATTTTAAAAAAATATAAAACTGTGCACTTGAGATAAAACTCTTTAGTCCACTGCATCATAATCTCGTCAACACAACCCTTCTCCTGCACATATACGATCCATTATTTCAATGCATGAGTATTTGTTTACCTTTCTCATGCCGTGAATAATTACCATTTGAGGCAACACCTCTCCTGAAGAGGAAGCTGCAAGGACTAAGGTCAGAATTTTTTCAATCTGCACCAGTCATGCTAATTCTACACTTTTAATCCCCATTTTATCATCAGTCTATCCAGCAGTGAGATCAAAGTACACTAGAGTTTCATCCATGTTAATTGCCATATTGTAGGCAAAATCATCTTCTTCTCTTCTGGCCTTCACAAATTCATCAAATTATGGGGGAGGGGGGCACAAATTCAATACACATTTATTTCGTTTCTTAAGTCTTGGGACTTATGACCTAGTTCAAAAATAAAGTTTCACCATAAGTTCTGGAACAGGAAAAAAAAATTATTTAATTGTGTCCCATTATATGGTAAATATTTGTACTACATAAGGTTTTTGAGAAGAAACATCAGTGTTCCACACTCACCTGGAGAAAAGGGTAATAGAACTATACGGATTTGAGGCAACAAAGTAATATTAGTACTACAGGTTGAGAGATCATCAAAACAGTGGTACACTTTCACATGGAAATAGAGTAATATTAATACATTATTTTGGTGTTTATCAATGTACTATTATTACTACAGCAGGGTTCGGAGATAACAAAATCATTTTAAGACTATTGCCGAGGAAACAGAGTAATGCTATTACATGAGTTTGGTGATTAGCAATGCAGTATTGTTATACTACAACTGGTTTTGGTGATCACAAAGTCAGTTTTACACTGTCATTTGCAAACAGGGTAATATTACTACGTAGTTGTGAGGGATAGCTATGTAGTATTGTTACATCAGTTTTAGTGATCACGAAATTGGTTTTGTACTGTCACCTGTAAATAGGGTCATGGGTTTGGAGAGCAATGTAATATTATTACTATAATATGATTTGAAACTTATAAAATCTGTTACTTTGAAACAGTAATGTTACTACAGGTACATGGGTTTGATAATAAACAACGCAGTATTCAAATAAGCTATGTAGTATTGTTACTACATCAGGTTTGGAGATCACAAAATCAGTGCCTAGAAATAGGGCATTGTTACTACATGTGTTTTGGGGGTTAGCTATGTAGTATTGTTAAAACATCTGGCTTTGGAGATCACAAAATCAGTGCCTAGAAATAGGGTATTATTACTACATGGGTTTGGTGGAGAGCAATGGAGTATTGTTACTACATCAGGTTTTGAAAAAAACAAAATCAGTACCTGGAAATAGGGTATTGTTACTACATGGGTTTGGTGGAAACCTATGTAGTACTGTTACAACATCAGATTTTGATGAAAACAAATCAGTGCCTAGAAATTGGGTATTGTTACTACCTGGGTTTGTTGGAAAGCTATGTAGTATTGTTCCTACATCAGGTTTTGAAGAAAATAAAATCAGTGCCTGGAAATAGGATATTGTTACTACATGGGTTTGGTGGAAACCTATGCAGTATTGTTACAACATCAGATTCTGATGAAAACAAAGCAGTGCCTATAAATAGGGTAATGTTACTACATGGGTTTGTTGAAGAGCTATGTAGTATTGTTACTAGATCATATATTTGGGAATTAACCATGTAGTATTGTTACTAGTATATTTACTAGTACAACATGATTCACTTTACAACTTCTTGTGCTTCTTCTTATTACACTTGATATTGTGTGTAGAAAGTTTAAAATTCCTTTAAAAAGGACAAGCAAGCAATTCCTTTTTTATTCTGACAGCCATTAGTCTCACTTTTGACTTGAATTGCTGAGTGCCAAATTCAAGCATAACAAGCTGGAAAATTCCAGACAGAAAATTTGACCTTTGACCTGATTGGACAGATTTGGGAAAGCCAAATTGAGTAAAAAGCTATATCAAAGCTTTTACTATGTTTTTGGTTTTAATATTCCTCAAAGGAATTGCCTCTGGGAATCTTGTTGACGCACACATAATGGTCAACAAATATTGGTTGCCTGACTTGGTCTTTGGTAAGGGACCAACACAATCTACTATGATTCTACTGAATGGTTCGTCAAATGCAGGAATAGGTTGTAGATGAGCCTTAGGTATCTTTTGATTGGGTTTTCCTACCATTTGACAAGTATGACAAGATCTACAGAACTTACAAACATCACTTTTGATTTTTGGCCAATAAAAGTGAGTCAAGATTTTGTGATAAGTTTTATTTATCCCTAAATGACCAGCCAGAGGAGTTTCATGGGCCAAACTAAGTATTTCCTGTCTGTATGATTTTGGAACCACAATCTGATAGTTCACTGACCATTCATCACCAGCAGATACCTCGGGAGGTCTCCATTTTCTCATAAGAATTCCATTTTTAATGAAGTAACAGACGGGTACTTCAGTAGCTTCGGTTTCACTAATGGCCCTCTGAAACAAAAAGGAGATCTCAGGATGTTTTTCCTGTTTGACGACAAGTGATTGTCGTTTATCACCCTGATTAGAAAAAAGAGAATGAGTATTCAAAAGAGGATCACTATGATCAATACCTTTTGATTGATCCAAATTAGAAGTGAAAGTGATCTCATCAAAAGCCTGACCAATACATGTGTCAGCTAAGGGAACACATTCCTTATCAAAATCATTCTCGAGAGCTTTCTTTGACATAGCTCTGGTAACTGCACAAGCTGGATATAAATCAGGGATTTCTTTTTCAATAGGATCAACTTTCTGATCCAAAGAAGGCTTGTCAGTTACAAGTGGATTAACCACAACATTGTCTCCAGCTAGGTCGTTGCCTAGCAACAAATGAATGCCCTCAACGGGTATAGTTGACACTATTCTGACTGTCACAGGTCCTGAAACTAAGTCTGATGACAAATTTACAGAATGGAGAGGAACATTAACAAAGCCGCACTCTACTCCCTGAATAAGAACACTTTCATTAGAACAGGACTTCTCAGAAGAAGGCAAAATACCTGACACTAAAAGACTCTGAGAAGCTCCTGTATCCCTTAAAATTTTAATAGGGATAGGATTGGCCAAATCACCCAAAAGTGATATAGAACCCTTCGACATGAATGGTTCAAAATTCTCCATAATAAAATCAGACTGGGGTTTTTCAAACCCAACAAATGTATTGTTTTCAATACATGACCGTGACCTTGACCTCTTAGAAATAAGAGCATTTGGGATAGGTCTATCTTGATTCTGATGCCTATATTTCAATTTGAAGCAATCAGAAATGACGTGTCCTTTTTTCCTACAATAGGTACACGTAGGAATAGACAAGGATTTTTAATCAAGTTTCTCAGAGGCTTGATTTTTAGAATTTGTGCCAGATTGAGTTTTACTGAGAGTCGTATTTGGTTGAAACACCTTTCTATCAGTAGACTGCTGAGTGAAAGATTTGCTTCCAGCAGGAACTTTATGAGTTAAGGAATACTTATCAGCAGCAAGAGCAGCATTTTCCAAGGTTTTGACCTCATGATCTTCAAGATAAGTTTTGACATCACTAGAAACACAGTTCTTGAACTCTTCAAGTAATACCAGTTGTTCGAGTCTTTCATAATCATGTCCAATTTTCTCAGCTAAGCACCATCTCTTGAACAATTGTTCTTTTTCTTTAGCAAATTCAACATAAGTGTGTCTAGTTTCTCTTTTATAGTTTCGGAATTTTTGCCGATAAACCTCAGGGACTAACTCGTAACCCTTCAAAATGTATTCCTTAACCGAATTATAGTCAGAACTTTGATATACTGACAGGGATATATAGACATCTCGGGCCTTGCCATAAAGTACACTTTGCAATAATTGAGTCCAATACTCCCTTGGCCATTTCAAATTTTCAGCAACTTTTTCAAAATGAATAAAATATTTGTCTACTTCCTTTTCACTAAAAGGGGGTACTAACTTAATATTTCCTACAATATCAAACTTTGAATTTGTACGAGAAATGGAATCGTGCCTTTCACTTGCCAGCTCAATTTCTTTCATTTTAATTTGAAATTCCTTTTCATCCTTCTCCTTTTGCATCTGTACGTGCATTTGTTCTTTCTGAAACTCCAATTGTTTTTCTTCTTTATCTTTCTGTAAATGCATTTGTTCTTTTTGCAAATCTATTTGCATTTGTCTATTTTTCTCCTCCTTTTCAAATTGTAATTTCTATTGTTTATCTTTCTCCTCCTTTTCAAATTGTAATTTCATTTGTTCTTTTTGTAATTCCATTTGCATTTGTTTATCTTTCTCTCTTTCCTCTTTCTGAAGCTCGAACTTCCTCAACTCTGCTTCCATCTTGTATTTCATTTTTAGTTCCATTACCTTAATGTCAGTGTCTGTCATAGACTTAATGATTGATGCCAAAACACTTTTGTCAAAAATATTCTTCCCTACCAAACACTGAATCAAAATATTTTTAATTTCTTGTTTTGTCAAGGAAGCTTTTGCTTCAGAAAGATCGTACTTTCTGGCAAGTTCAAGCAACTCATCCTTCTTCAGACTATCCAACTGCTCCTTAGTTGGGTTAGAAAGAAAACTTTCCACTTTTGATAACGACATTGTGAAAGAAAGCCTGTTGTTTTCAGTAAGATTTCAAGTAAAATGTGAAATAGAAATTAGGATTAAAACTAGGGGAATTTAAATTTCAAAAAACAATTTTCTGAAATATTTTAGCCAAATTCAAATATCCCGGACAAGCCCCCAATTTTCTTTTTGTTACGTATCGGCTCGTTCAAAAGTAACAAAAGAAAAGAGTGAAGACAACAAGCTTTGTAAGTTTTAACAAAAATAATTTATTTCCCTAGAAAACACGGTGAAAAGGTGAAAATATGAAATAGGACTTACGGTTTGTGAAGAAAATCTAAACATTTATCCTGGTACTGAACAAATACAAGTCCTATCACTAAATAATTTTCACTGAATCCAGGTTCGAATCTTGATGACGTTCCAAGATGGAGGATGATGACGTCAGATGAAGTCTTTACACGAATGTCCAGAATTTCACGTTGAACCACAATTTGTACTGTACTATTCCAATTTAGAATGAATTTCACTGAATGTCTTTGTCCTAAATCACTTGTGTAGTTCTCCAGGGAAAAATAAATTATTATTTAAAAAGTAGATGAACTCCTATAGCTGTCATCAATAACAAGACACATCTCGAGCCTACAGATGTAAAGAAAAAAAAACTCTTTCCAGCACAAGGAAAATAATACCTTCTTCACAAGGTATAAGAACGACTCTGATTATTTCACAGGGACCTAAGTGTTTAAAACCGAACCAAAGACGCCATTTCATGCACACGCACGAAGAACGCGTGGCTATTTCGCAATAAACAATCGCAGTACACGATTTAATCACGTATGCTTAGGAAATGACCATGGCCACAACCAATCGTTTACGCCGGCTGTTTATCCACCCGGCAATCTAAAAAAAAAACTTACGAAACCGAGAGTCATATTTACGTTCTAAATAAACACGATGTTTCTTTCAAAAATATCAGATCCCGTGAACATGATCATCATCATCATAAAATATAATGATACAAAAATGAAATAAAAAGAATTCAAATTTTAACACACAAGTAATTAAATTACATGGTCGTAACAAAACATACAAAGGCATATATACATGCATACATACGTACGTACGTACATACGTACATACATCCATACATAGATACACACACATGCATACATACATACATACATAGATACACACATACACACATGCATACATACATACATACATACATACATACATACATACATACATAGGCATGTATACATAGATACATGTATATGCAGTCTTACACACATACATATATGATACTGATATGTTTTAATAACCGCCTTTTAGAGATATTTTCTTTCATCATGTAGGCGTATTTAAATTCTTGACAGAGAACATGATGCATCTAACTAAAGAAAAGCTCATTTAGGAAACGTATGTTCTCAAACGTTCAATTTAGAGGAAGCAGGGGAGGTAGCCTGCTTGCCACATCTACCCACCCACGCAACCCCAATCGATCGTCGTTAATTGGAAATATTACATTTAGATCATATAAAAACTTTAATAAAATCAAATTTACGCCATTTTAGGATTCCTCTTGGGATATTTTATTGGGAATTGACAGTGAGAAAAAGTTACGTCTTCAATGTCAGCAAATAATGTCGCATAACGCAAGTCGGCATCCTGCAATTCCATGAAATTCCAAATCAAGCCTTTGTAGCAAACTGTGCTTGCCCAAGCCTTCACTGCAAACAAAATAAACCCAAACAAAATGACACTAGCACTTGACAAAACAAGAACTTGAAATTTTCATGGTTTCAGTTCATACAGCTGCATAGAATCATATTCGTGGTGTTTCTAATAAAGTGGCACAAAATAACCCCAGCCCATTGGTTGTGTGAATTTTTAAACTTGGCTTTCTGAGGTTTTAAATACAGAAAACACTTTAAAATGAATTTAGCCAATTTAAGAAAACAAAAAAAACCCCATTCTTCCTGGTGTATTTCTCGTTTGATTAGCAAACTCTACCGGTCCTTTTTCGGTTCGTTTTAAACGGTTTCATTTTTCAATTAATCATCCTGTTTGACATCATTTGCATTTACCTCATAATTTTCATTTTGTTTTATTTTGTCACCTTCTGTATACATACACGAATACTCCTCAGTTATTTGCAATATAAACATTTCAGTGATTAATCGTAAGTCTTGAAACTCCTGCTCTGTTATGAATCCACTCTGATGATGTGTGTAGCGAGCGAGTGTCATCGGGAGTTGTGAATTTAAAGATTGACGCAGGCTATCAATCGCTGCTAAGCTCATTCCGCAAAGATAGCAGCAGCCTAGTCACAACATCTGCCATGCTACAGTGACACATGTGGAAGAAGCTCTGTTAAGCAAAAACACCGGTTTGGACGGTATTCAACCGATTCCGATTCTTCCGTCGATGAAAATTGATATGACCGTCAAATACGTGCTACACACAACGTAATAGACCAAGTACGCGTTGAGTCTCACTTTCAACTACTGGACTGTAAAGATGATAAACATATTAAAGGAGCCTGAAAAAGATGAAGACCGAGGTCATGAATAGTATAAAAATTCCGTATATTATTTTGAAATGATTTTAACTAACATTCCTGCAGGTGCTCTTGAATAATGGGATTAGAAAGCTGTTGCTGAAGATTCTTACTCAGTTGTCTAACCTGTCATACGCAGCCATCTGTAGCTAGCGAGATAAAAGGACCTTTCAACACAGGTGTTTGCTTAATATAAGTCGACTTCAACAATAGATGTATCTAGGAGGCCTAGAAATGGTGACTGCATAAGACATGATCATGCTTAATGGCGGTGAAAATGTGACCTAGCTCATCATATGCAAGGTATGCAGTTCCCAATATGCTGCAGAAACGCAGAAATTAAACATTACAATGAATCTTCACAGAAAGGAGCCCATTGCTCCTCTCCAGGCCATACTTTCATTATGGATCGCCCATAGTTCCAAATGGAGCACAGGAAATAGGAAATCCAAAGAAGCCTGTTGGATTCGCCGTCTCAAACCCAGCGGCTTATACAAGGAATTATCGAAATGGGCATTTATCAATGCATAGGTAACAAGGAAGTTAGTTTTCCTGCGATTTATTCGCTTTTTCAAACACGTGATCTTAACTGTCATATTTGTGTAGAAATGTCAACAAAAAACACCGCATTTACAAGTTTATTAAAAAGCTTTTATTAAAGCTATTAAATAAAAAAAATAAAAAAATTCAGCGATACAGTATTGCTCTGAACATAAATTCATGCAATTTGTAACAAACAAACATCTCAGCGAAATATTAGATATGGGGTGGAAATATTATATCCGGGATGTAAAATGTTGTAGATGGCTGACCAACAAAACACTTAGAATGAGGTCAGTTGTAGCTGTTTGCCTTTGCTAGAACTAAAAGGGTAACAACACTCAGCATCGTACAACCTTTATTTTGTATTTAATTCTACTTATCTACAAGATAGATAATGTAGAATTTGTATAGTACTCGCAGTTGTGTGTGTCTGTGTGCGTGTGTTTTGTTATGTTTTTGTTGTGTAATTGTCTTTTGCGGCTTTGTGCCTTGTAAAAGGAATCTGTATATTTCGAAAGCGCATGGGCTGGTTTCGTACCAGTTTTGCACTGTTGTTTGTCAGTTTTTCTGTCATATCTATTATTTCCCTGACCAACATCATCTTTCTGATCCAGTGCTTTTTGAAATACTATTATTTTCCGTGTGATTTGTAACTTTACACACATACACACACACAGACACACACAGACACACACACGTGTGTGTGTGTGTGTGTGTGTGTGTGTGTGTGTGTGTGTGTGTGTAAAGTTTTATAGATAAGATATAGATGTGTGTGTGCGCGCACGTGTGTGTGTGTGTGTGTGTGTGTGTGTGTGTGTGTGTGTGTGTGTGTGTGTGTGTGTGTGTGTGTGTGTGTGTGTGTGTGTGTGTGTGTTAAAGATAAATAAATAACAGTAATAAACTGATATAAAACCAGCCCAAGCGCTTTCAGGATCTACCAAATCCTTTTTCAAGAACACAATGTCACAAAAGACTATTAAACAAGCTAAACAATAACAAACAAGAAAACATAACTACTGTGCAGAATTTACATACTGTTTGCTGCAGATATTTACATGAACGTTAAAGTAAAATATTAAAAAATATAAAACTGGCAAACTTAAACAGGATTGAAAATTGCTACTTTTTCAAGGTGCTTCCTGACGAACGCTCGTTAAGTTGGAAATGGTTAGAACAAAGGACGCCAATTGATGACGTAAGCTAGAAAGTCAACTATGAAATCTTTGCGCCGTCTACAAGTTTCCAATTACATTTTTTAAAATCTTGGCTGTAGTATTTCGCTGAACTATCGGTTTTTTAAAGCTTGTAGAAGTTTAGTTCTAAAGTACATAATTGAGTTGGTTATTAACTAACAGCTGATATAAAATTATATCATAATAAATTTATATGCATTTTTTTTATATCTGACATTTTTTAGAAAGAAGAATGATAATTATGACCACGGGTTTTAGAAAACCCATTAATGGCAGGAAAACGTGAATATGGTAACTTGGAAATTCATTGTTACCTATGCACGGAAAAGTGTCCGCCTAATATCATTTTGATTTAAGCCTCTGCAATTGAGTGTGCGCAGTCTGTCAGTCAAATAGCTGTCTTTGGATTTCCTATTTTCTTTGTAAGCCACAGCAGATCTACTTTTAATTTGTTTGCAGACGTCGTGTCTGATATACGAGCAACTATGATAATAGAACTCATCATTTCTAAAGATGATCCAAGGTCGTCTGTGTGTCCTTGGGAAAGTAACTTAGCTCCCATTTCCTCAGCATGATATAGACAATAATGCGTTAAAAGTACAGATAAAACAAATACAAACAATTAAAACTTTATATTTTAGATTTCTGAAAATATCATTCTAATGGATTCAGTAGTTTTATGTTCTATTCTTCATTGCTTTCAATATTAAAGGCGCATCTGTCCCTCTAAACTGAATTTTAGCATCAATTACACCGCTTGTTAAACAACAAAGAGAAAGCGTAACAAAACTATACCAATGTACAGTTCGTTTTCAAATATCATCGCGAACGGAAACAGCTGCTGCCCGTACAAAAGTCTTTCGGCCAACGTTCTGAAAATTAGATAACAGAGGTCGTGTTACAAGGATTTCAACGATTTTACACTGTTCTTTCCCCCCTTTTTTTGTAGACACTGTATTCTTTTAAACTTGAGAGCTCCAGGCTTTCATAAGGTAAATTTCTGGCACCCAAGAAGACAGGCCAAAAGTTGATATAACCCTGCTGATGTGATCTCCCTTGAATATCCACATGCTACTTTCCTCTGCGTCGCAATTTGCCTACTTTTGTCTGCAATAATAAATGATAACTTTTATGAGAAAAGAAAACTTAAAAAAAAAAAAAAACTTTAAATACTTACTGATTACTAAAGTAGTTATTGACCAGAAATCAGCAGAGAGGTTGGTGAGTGTGTGTGTGTGTGTGTGTGTGTGTGTGTGTGTGTGTGTGATTTGAATTTTTAACGTAGCTTTTAACAATTTTTCAGTCATATTGTTACGATGTCTGCAGTGTGGCAGTTTATAGTAATATCTAGCACTGGAGCATTATGTCGCAGACATGTAGCATGATGTCCCACTCAGTCACATTATCCTGACACCAGGTCGACTAGTCCCAACACTAACCTTTTAATGCTGAGCTCCTAGCGAGGCAGCTGTTAGTACCATTTTTTAAATAAGTATTCGGTATGACTCGGCCGGGGTTCGAACCCGCGACCTCCCGCATCCGATGCGGACGCTCTAACCACTAGGCCACCAGAGAGGTAGGAACCAGGGCTCTACTTTGAGGTAAAAGCGTTTTAAGACTCACTATACTATCTCTACTCCCATAGTAAAACATACGGAAACACCATGATATTAAAAATTAAATAACTTTAAATTTCTAAATGTTTATGATCAAACCAGTATAGACCCGTCCTCGATGCAACTTTCCGGAAGAGAAACCATATGAGCCGCGGCATTTAATTAATCTACATGTGCATCAAACATGTATGATCAAGTCCGCACCTAAAATATCAGGTGCTAAGTTTTGTAATGCTTCCCCCCAAATCTAGTCTGTAAAAGAACTGCAATCCCAACGAGAAAATATTGTCTCTATTTTTTTTCAGTTACAAATAGAATAAGCTCTCAAAAGACTCTTTTCAATGAAATTGTACTTCACTTTATCAGTCAATAATAGGGAGGTAAACTATTTTATCTGCAACCATTTCTAGACTGGTTTACATTTATCTATATAATGGGCACTGCGAGTTCTATACCATTAGGAGAGCCTTAAACCTTGATAGCGAGCTGACTACGATAGCTGTAACAAAGTACTGAAACTCTTGTAAAAGCAGTTCCTTTTGTCTGTTAGTGACGCCATCGATATTAATGCATTTGTAGACGCAGCAACAGGTACCATTTGCAATACTGTTTGAAACGAGCTAATAGACTGCAATGGGTTTCATGCCAGTAATATCAGCCTACTATGCGTTTCCTTTACCGACGATACGTTATTAATGCAGACATAAAACTACCGATGATACGTTATTAATGCTAGCATAAAACTACTTCAATCACTGTGGGCGAAATTTAAAGCATCGTGATGTTGTTTTTGTTTATTTGTTCAGAATACTCCAATATGTGTGATTGACTGACCAGAACCAACATCTATCAAATGCAATATCAAATAAAACTAAGGCAGGTGAACAACCAAGAAGTAGAAGATGAAGAATAGTTTAGAAAGCCTATGTCCTCGGCCAGTGATCTCAGGATCCTTTTTTGGTCTATTTTCGAAGCATTTGGCTAAAAACATTGTTTTAAAGCACTTTTCAACTTAAATTTTACTTTTCGCCTTAGATCTTAACCTTTTCCAAGACAAAGCAGTTTTATTAAAAACTGGTCACTCAATATATATGAAAAATAACAGAAAACAGATCACTCAAATTTTCACTAAGGCCCCGCTAGTTAATCAAGATGGTATGAGAAATCAAAAGCCACTGATCACTCAAACCTTTACTAAAAACCTTGGCCACTGGTGACTCACAATTTTCCTAAAACTCCTAGGCCACTGGTAATTAACTTGTATGTAAAACCAAATCCACCATATGCTACAATTAATTTTATCCATAAATTTAAAAGATATCCTTATCACTTATCAGAGCGTCCAGATTTATTAAATGACTCAAAACAAAATTCTAGGCACTTTCTCTGCAGCGGAGCTAAGCGAAGTGAAGAGGCGTGTTTATATCCTCATTTACAAGAAACACACTTATCAACCCTTTTTGTAACAAGACGATCAAAAAAGATCAATCCGTAAACTATCTTTTTAGTACAGAGTACAGTTTAAGTTATGTAACCTTTATATCTCGGCAGCAGTTTTATTCTTGATCTATTGAAAGTAGGTCACGCTGCAAAAAAGAAACCAAGAAGTGACGTTCTGAGGTAAGTTTTATCACACCTGTATTACTTTGGGTCAAATACTGTGAATAAGTTGTAATGTATGTATGTATGTATGTATGTATGTATGTATGTATGTATGTATGTATGTATGTATGTATGTATGTGTGCGTGTGTGTGCGTGCGTGCGTGCGTGCGAGCGAGACAGCGTGCGTTCATGCATGCATGCATGTATGTATGTATGCATCCAAGCATGCAGGCATGTATGCATGATTGACTGACTGACTATTTCCTCTTCAACAGAGATTAATCAAATTTAGGAAAATACATGTTCATGAAACGCAACAGAGAATCAAAGTGAAAAAATGAAACATACATGTATGTATGCATGTATGTATGTATGTATGTATGTCTTACCATGGCACTGATCTTGCTTGATGATGTTAATGATACAACGAATGTCGGTACGCCTATATTGTCATGTGATTTGCATTAACTTTGAAATAGTAACGAAAAGGAAATGGAAAATTAATATAAGTGTAATAATATGTGTATTTCTTTGTATATGACAAATGTATGCACACACACACACACACACACACACACA